>CM069906.1:147520615-147707182 GCA_036172215.1 Camellia granthamiana
TTTGAAGCTTGGAGGGATTCACTGGAGACTGTTCCCACGATCAAGAAATTGAGAGCTTATGCTGAAAGAATCAGAGTTGCCGAGCTAGAAAAATGCTTGTCAAAAATGGGTGACGATATCTCAAAGAAAGCAAGGAGGGCTGTTGATGATCTTAGTAGGGGCATAGTTAACAAGCTCCTTCATGGTCCAATGCAGCATCTAAGATGTGATGGGAGTGACAGCCGGACTCTTACTGAGACCCTTGAGAATATGCATGCACTAAATAGAATGTTCAGTCTAGAGACGGAGATATCTGTGTTGGAACAGAAGATCAGAGCCAAGGTCGAGCAAAACCAGAAGTAAGCTCACATGTCAAATTTCTTTCACTATACTTCTTTCACTTCAATCTGAATAAGAGGAAAGGTTCCTCACTCAGTCATTAGTTGTGTTGCTGTTGTAACTTCGTTTGAATAGATATAGAGTACTAGGTCCTTGTTTGGGATCTTTCCAATTCATTTATTGGCGGTTGACTCTTCCTCTAATTCGGAGTTCTTTAATGTGTCTATTGTGTGTCTTCAAGTGGCCACTCGGCTTTGTATGATACAGTTGAGGCTTGATCTGTGTACCAAAAAACTTTTAACAAGTCTGTTTCTGAACCACTATTAGTCCTTGTAATTAATATTCACTGATTAGTTGAACGTTGAAGTTTGCATCTTCAACATCCCATTTGGATGAGGCCTGTAAATGGATCGGATTCGGATCGGATCTGTCAAAATCCGAATCCGAATCCGAATCCGATTATGTCAAACCCGAATCCGATCCGAATCCGTTTAGTCTATATCCGATTATAGATATCCGAATCCGAATCCGATGATTTCGGATATCCGATCCGATAATCCGATCCGATCCATTTATTTATTTATTGAGCTACAATTTTATATAATTTGATTTTTTTTTTCATTTTGTGTTTTTTTTATTCAAATTGAGAATACTCGGATCGGATTATCGGGTTATCGGGTCGGGTCGGATTTTTGCAGATTCAATCCATTTAATAAATGGATTAAACGGATTCGGATTATCGGATTATCGGATCGGATTTTTTGTAAACGGATTCGGATTATCGGATCGGATTCGGGTTAAATCCGATCCATTGACAGCCCTAGATACACACATTCATCAACAACATTAGTTTCAAAACCATACGAAGTGAGAACTTGATGAAATTTGAAGTACCACTGACGAGAAGCTTGTTTGAGTCCATAGATGGGTTTAGTCAATTTGCAAACCATATTCTTTGGGTCTCCTGACACAAAGTTTTCTGGCTGCACCATATAAATTGTTTCTTTAATGTCACCATTAAGAAAAGCTGTTTTGACATCCATCTGATGCAACTCAAGATCAAAATATGCAACAAGCGCCATAATTGTCCTAAAAGAATCTTTTCAAGAAACTGGAGAGAAAGTTTCTTTAAAGTCAATTCCTTCTTTTTGAGTAAAGCCTTTGGCTACAAGACGTGCCTTATACCTCTCCACATTACCATTTGAATCCCTTTTGGTTTTAAATATCCATTTACAACCTACGGGCTTCGCACCAACTGGTAATGAGACAAGTTCCCAAACTTTATTGTCTTGCATAGACTTATATTCTTCATTCATGGCTTCTATCCACTTATGAGAGTTGGAACTTTCCATGACTTGACGAAAGTTGATTGGATCATCTTTCGACATTCCATTTTCTACCTCATGTTCCTGGAGATATACAATGTAATCATTTGAAAGTGCAAATCTCCTTTCTCTTGTGGATCGCCTTAATGGCACAGATTCTTGAGGTTGAGATTGTAGAGTTTGTTCCTCAGGAACAATCACCTCATCTTGAATGGGGGTTTGAACTATATTATCTTGAACAACATTGTCTGGTTGAGGATCCGAAATTACTTCTCAAGCAATGACAGGTATAGGAACCTGTGATTGGTCAAAAGTAGTAGTAGGAAGTGGGTTAAGCACATTTTTCAGGATACATATGTAGTCCAGTGGGAGATTGTTAGATAATGTCTCAATGGGACCACATAATTAAATGTGGTGTTATCATTTATAAGAAGCCTACAATTTAAGTGATTCAATTTAGTTAATAGGCTTAAGGGTATATGTGTTATGGACCTAATGTGTAGATACTAGTTGTATAATTTCTATTTCTATGAGGGGCAGAAATAGAAATTAAAACATATTGGTTAAAGTTGGTTTTCATTCCTTTTGAACTTCCACAACCTTTCAGTTTTGAAAACCAATAAATAGAAATTAAAACCAATAATGGTTAAAGTTGGTTTTCATTCCTTTTGAACTTCCACAACCTTTCAGTTTTGAAAACCAATTCCCAAGTGGAAAAAAAGAACACTGCCATTTTTCTAAATCCTCTCAAGGAGAAACATAAGGTACCAAAGGGGAAAGGACTAGAAGGCAATAACATAATCAATAACAAAGAGTTTATTGATAATCACGCTTCCGTTTAACCGTTCATCAATGGATTCAGGTATGTCATTTTGTCTTGATTTCTTGATAATACACATGGTAAATGATCCGAAGTGTAAGGTTTATATTCTGAAATTTATGCTTACAGATATTGCCTCGGATTTGAACAAAAACCTTTGTACGATACCATCGCCCTCCCTAAGCAACATCCTTTCAGGCCAGTTTGAATGATCAGCTGGTAGGGTTTGTTTCGAAGTAATCATTGAGGCCCCTGGGTATACTAACTTTTTTTCTTCTTTTTCTTCTTCTGGTAGTGGTGGGGATGATGATAAGCCTAATCTTGCAATGGAATTGCAGGCCCAAGATTTAAGGAAGGCACCAATGGTTGCACCATCCATGATCTTGTGCATAAAACACCCAGAGATCACGACTCCACCACAAGTAAAAATGTTGAGTTGAATAGCAACTTGAACTACCTTATCGCGTGGATCAACGAAAACATAATATGGAACAAGTGCGGAAAAAGACTGAAGATCGGGTGGTTGTGTTGTGATCAGCTTGGCCATGTCACAATTAACACGGGTGGTTGAGAACAGGACGCCCTCATCATTGCAATCGATAGAGAAGCGGTCTTTGACTCTTCCGGCAAGAGGGTAGAAGAGAGCCAGTGTTTTCGAGAGTGAGTCCTTGAGTTGATTAATCACCTTTTCATTGATGTTGCAATTTGCATCCCTCTTGGTATAATATAAAACGATTGGTACATGACCTAGGCCACCACCTTGGTCAAGAAGAGAGAGTCTTATGGTTCGTAGGTGAGGAGGAGTTGATGAAGATGGTTTTATGATTTCTTTGGAAATCAGTTCAACCTCCATCTTCATAGGTAGGTCTGGTTTGTTAATTGGCTACAGAACTTTGTGATCGATGTGAATATTCCAAGGTTGGCTGATTGTAATTTATATAAATTTTAATAACAATGTTGAAAAGTAATCGACAGTCCATGATTGAAGACAAGTGGGGCTGGGGTTGATGTAATAATTTTCATTTACTTTTTCTTTACAGCTTTCAAATGACAGTGGGCTGGAGTTTACTTAATAATTTTCATATACTTTTTCTTTACAGCTTTCAAAATTGCTCCAACTTTATGTAATGATTTCCTAGGGCACTGATTGATCGAAGTTTTTTTTCCTTTTTTTTTTTTTAATAGGTGGACGATTTCATTTGGACTGGAGGGAGCCGTTTGAGTTCATACGTTCTATCACGAATCTTTTTTGGTAATTTAAATTGTTCATTTTGTTAGATACTTCATATATTTTATTCGTCAAAAAAATTAGATCGATTTGATAACTATTTTACATGTGTATTTTAAATAATTATGCATGATAACTTCATATAATATTAAATTTTAGTACAATAAAAAATTTTATTGACTCATGTAATTGATTAGTTATTGAACGTCCAACTTTAAACGAAAATCAAATATAAGAAGAGCATGAGCATGGGTGCGGGCATCAGTGTCGGTGTGGGAAATGAGAATATAAGCAGTAAAATTAAAAATTATGTTACTAATATTTTAAAATAAAAAATAATTAAAATTAAGATCTCGTTTAGTAAGTGTCTATTTTAATCTAAAAATTATAAAATTAAAAAGGTTATAATTTTATCCTACATATCTATCCTATGTTGCAATCAATGTTTTCAAACCCGGACCGGCTGAATCGGGCCTTGTTCTGATCCGGTCAACCCCCTAAACCCGAAATGGAAGTAAAACTGGGAAAACCCGGTGACCCAGTGGTCGAACCAAGAAAACTGACGACCCGGACCGGGTCAAGAGGGTCGGACTGGCTTGTCTTTTCCGATTTTTTATCTCTCTCTTTTCTTTCTTATATATTTATATATATATTTCAAAATTTTGACAAAAAATTCTTATTTCAAGAGTCTCCTCTCATAAAGAAGAGTCTCATTGAAAGTTTGAGAAGATTATGAAAGTCTATTCTTATTTATATGAAAAGATTTTTCAAAGAGAACCTACAAAATTCTATGTGGGATTCAATCAAATTATTTGAAACATATTGATTGGAGGGAGGGTTGAAAATTTCACTTCCCTCCAAATTTAAATCTAGCATTCAATCAATTTGTTTAGAGAGAATGTTTAAAAATTTTAATTTCTTTAAAATAAGTGAATTTTTTTTTTTATCAATTTTGAGTTTATTAAATATTATTAATAAATATTATGCAACAATTTTTATTTTTATTTAATTATTTATATATATTTTTATTTATTTACAATTTATAGTTATATTTTTTTAATTATATAAGATTAATTATGACGTTACGGTTCGATCGTTTTGACCCAACGGTTTAAACAGATGATCCGTTCATTCAGTTCCTTTTCCGGTTCGCTCACCAGACCGATTTTAAAAACATTAGTTGCAATCACGTCATCTGGGCCCTTAGCAGCGATGAAATAACCTTTTTACCCGTCCTTCTCATTTTTTTTTAAAATTATATTTCTGCCCAAACCAGTCTTTATGACAAAACGCACACCACTGACATACCATGACACTCTCTCTCTCTCTCTCTCCCACACTGACACACACACCACTCACACACTTTTGCCTCTCTCTCTCATTTCAAATTATTATTTTTTAATCACAAAAATTAATTTGATGAAATACATACATAAATTATTATTCAAATGATTTTTGAAAATACATAAATTTAAATATAATTTTTGTATATTTATTTCATCAAATTAATTTTTATATTTAAAAAATAATAATTTAAAAATATAACTAAATATAATAAATACTTTTTATTTATTTTAATTTTTTATTAAATAAATTTAATATTAGTATCATTTTAAAAGTATATTTTCAATGATATTAATTTTATAAAATTAAAATTTTGTATTAAAAATTATATATATATTATGAAAATAAAATGAAAAAGATTAATACAGTGCAAGAAAATCGGAAATTAGCGGCATTTTTAAAACGCCACAATAGGCTAGAAAAACGCCGGAAAAAGATAAAACGACATTCATAAAATTTGTCGATGATGCGGTCGTCGTTGTATCTTTGTAATGTTTTAAAAACACCACTAAAGATTTTAAACGACGTTTTTTAAAACGCCACTAATTCTTAACAGCTGTTAACTATGCACGTTAGAGGAGTTATCTCTGACATAATCATGACCACATTTTGCGATGTTTTTAAGAAAAACACCACCATTTCTTTGATTTTTTAAAAAATAAAAATAAAAAATCATAATTAATGATCTTTTGACTTTTGCTCAAGCCAAACCTATATCATCCATCACCATTCTCAAAATATATAAATAATGTGAATGAGCATTCATTTTTCAATTTTCCATAAAAAAATAAAATAAAAAATAAAACCCCTTAAGACAATACCAAAATAATAATAATAATAATATTCAGTGTGCTCTCCAAATTCTTTGAAAATAACTTCATCTACAGCTCTCTTTAGCTTCATCAAGTCATCCATCATTTTCACCAAAATGATGATTATATAACTAAATCATCCAATTCCAATAACACAACTTCAATAAACTTGAATGGTTGAAAAATCTACATACTCTTGCATATCATGTCAAGAAGGCTAGAAAGATAAGAAACTACGAAATTTCCAAGTGCATGTAGAATGAAAACTTTTTTATTTATACATTGTATTCACAATATGTGTACTTTGAAAGTTTGGTTTCATCAAACAACCATTAATATAACATAGAGCAAAAGCATCAGCAACCATGTGAAGAAAAAAATCAGAAAGTGATGCCAATTACAAACCAGTCTATGCTTATTTACAATAGGTTTACCAGTCACCACAGCGGGTGAGTAGCCATGAAATTTCGAGTACTTTGTCTAATATCCATGCCATTGTCTGTTTCAACACACAACACCGAATTCATTTAAAAATGTAACATTGTTGTTGTCAATGTGTTTAACATACAATGCAAGTGTCATTATGTTGAGCTGTTTTTATTGTTGTGTTTGAATCCAGTTAGGTTCCCCCCTCCCTATTTGTTAAGTTTGTTAATGGTAGTATTGAGTTGAAATATAAATCGATTCACAATTAGGTAGTGTGCGATATTGGTTTACATGATGCATTCAAGGAGTTGTAAGGGGGGAGGGGGGCATGTAATAACATAATTTTTTAGTTATGTAAATTGCATAATGTGTGAGGTTGGTTGTGTCATTTTTGATTAGTTGTGTAACGGTCTGTTCTGCATTGGACTACAATCGAAACCAATAGTCCCTATTCCCAACTTGGGTTGTGTGTTGATGACATAATATAATGGTAGTGATGTTGTGATTTCCCATTATTTATTTGTGGCACAACAGGTAGTGTCGTTTAATAAATGAAACACATGCACACGATTTTGTCGTTGTCATTGTTTGAGTTGTGCCAATGTGTTGTTTGTATTCAGTGTCGTTTATTTGAATAATGTGTTGTTATTTTTGTGAGCTTCGATTGTTGGCAACTGGATTCGCCTAATGGTGGTGACGTTGCGTGCAACATAGTTGATGACATTGGAAAACATCCTAGGGGACGTTGCATGAGAAGGAAAAAGAGAGGTTAAAGATGTTGGCAGCCGGAGAAGTGTGGCCAACATTATTCCCAGATCTGTTGGACTTGTCAAGAACACCAGAATGTGACACCGTTCACAATGACCCCACTGGGACAAAGGAGCAACTAACACAAGCTATGAAGAAAATTAATGAATTGGAGAGCGGACTTCGTGTGAAATTAGAACGGGTACGCGAGTTGGATGGCTGGGTTGCATCCATGGAGAGAATGCTTGGAGCGCAATCCACTAACCTATTCATTAGATTCGATAGTGTTATCATGTCGAAGGATGTTGAAATTGCACGCCTCACCAAACTAGTTAGATAGTTACAAGAAACAGAAACAAATTTGGAGGACCACATCTACGACCGTGGGACGCACGAAGTCACGCCGCAATCTGTTACGAACGATGGTTCAAATCAAAGGACATCATCGGATGGCTGTTTGAAAAAAAAAGCACTAGATTAGGCAGAGTGACAAGCAACGATAGTGCAAAACTTTCTGCTTCAATGCCTGGCAGAATGCAGAATGTTGTGAACCACACTGCAGAATGTGTGGCTGACATGGATGGGGTTGAAGATTTAACTTCTGACCGTGTGGAGCATTTCGTGAGTACGATTGTGTAAGGGTCGGATATTAGCGGCATCTCGCCTGTCATGCAGGCCATCGCAAACCACGTCGTGGTTGGTTGATTTCATAAGGGGGGGACAAGGCAACTGTTACTAGTTCGGGACCGAAGATGACGTCGCTTGCTAGACGAATTAATAATAAGCCACGACGCGAGTTAAGGTTGTCCGACTATGAGTATAAGGGGGCAGTTGGGCGTAGCAGACAAAGATGCAAAGTGACAGTGACAAATGCAACTGAGGCCGGCGTGATTTACAATGCTGATGATGTTGACGTGGATTGGAAGACATGGAATGGTTTTGGCATGAACAAGAAACATGATGTGTAGAACTTGCTCAACAACGAGAAAAAGTTACTGGAAATCGTGTACAGCTTCAATGGTGATGGGTAATAAATTTTTACTGCATACAAATGTATTTTTTTTTTTTTTTTGATAGTTCCTCTAGAATATTGTAATGTGATTGTTGTTAAAAGTGATTACTGGGTTGCACGTCTATAATATGGGATGGTGGTGACAACAAGATACAAGTGCACTCAATGGTTGTTTCGCTCCGTCTCAGAAATTCGAATAGTTGCTTTTTTCGAACATTTAGGACAATTTTTGTTGCAATATGTCAATTGATTTGAGATACTGCCATCAACACTTGAAGTTGACATCTACAAAAATATGAAGCCAAATTTTAATAATTAGACAACCTACTTTTCTTCAGAACAAAACTTGATTATTTTATTTGCATAGGTGAAATTAATCATGTGAAATATAAAGCACTACCACCAATGATAATTTGAGCAAACTCAGAGGTTCAAGCAATTACAAGGAATCTCAAAAACAAGGCCATATAATTTTGAATGCTCAAACAGTGTACAAGTCTAAAGTTTTACAAGTGTGAGGTATACCCAATATCAAGTCTGAGGTATAATTCGGAATGCTCAAATAGCATACCTAATCTCAAAAATCATGTTTTGTGATCTCTTTTTTACTGAGGTATGCATCTTGGCTGTCCCTATTATTAAAAGAATTTTGAGACAGTCAAAAGTTGGTGTTCATTGCTCAGCCCACACTTTATAATCTAATAACATGAATCTCAAAACAATTATTTGCATTTTAGTTCTTTTTCTTTTTCAACTTCTAACTCTTAAAACAATTATACATGACTCTTAAATTGTACATGAATTAAGGATAGAAATTATACATGAAACAATTTTCTATGACAAATCATATCACAATTTTCTATCACAAATTATGAAAAAATATTCTATCACAATTATACATGACTTTTAAATTTTCTTTTTCAATTTTCTATCACAAATTATACATGAAATAATTATACATGAAACTAATTTTCTTTTTCAACTTCTACAGGAAAAACAACATCAACAACAGATTGTAATTCCAAAAAACAACAACGATTGAATCGAAAAACAACAACAACAATTGAAAAAATAGTGTATAATTAAAATAAAAATAAAAAAACAGTGTAAATTAATGTTCAGTTCAAATGCTCCAACCTCAATATCAATCAAGTGAATTCTTGTATATATCAATAATAACAACAACAACAGATCAGCATTTTCTTTTTCTTTTTTTCCTTAAAAAACACCCTAATTCAAGAAACCAGTTCGTATGGTGATTTAGATCAAAGTTTTCTAGAATTTGAACTGAAACATACATTCAAACTCTAACACACACATACATATAAGCTCTAACCTTAAATCAATTTGTAGTTATATACCTCTAGGTTGAAGTCGCTAGTTCAGGTCGGCGATAGAGAATCGGGTTGGTCGGAGAGAGAGAGAGAGAGAAAGAGAGAGATAGTCGAGAGAATACAGATCTGTCGAGAAAAGACAGAGAGTCGAGAGAAGCGAGTCCAGCGGGACTGAGAAGCGAGAAGCGAGTTCGGCGAGAGACTCTATCGGAGAGGGACTCAATCGTCGGAGAGAGACTTGATCATCAAAGAGAAAGACTCGACTAGATCGTCAGATGGAGGGAGGCTTGATCAGATAGAGACTTGATCGTTGTCACACCGCAAACCCGGGTATGACCGGCTTTAGCCCAAGGCACACGTAACCCTAAACACGAATCCATAATCACATTGAACAACTATACAATAGTCTAGTAATAAATAACCAAACTCAATCCAGTGACATGCCACAAGTATAAACAGCAAAACCAATAGTAATCAATACTATCCAAACTTATGGGATATAAACAGCCCACATATCAAAATAATCCTAAATGGACCTCAATAAAAATAAAAAGAAATATGCACAAACTTGACAGAACAATCTAAAATAAAATAAATGAATATCCTAGGGGTCCATACAATTGAGTCCCCGCTATGCCATGGGTCCACTTTAAGTCCTTTCAACACCTGGAAATGATAAACAACTAAGTCAGTTGATAGCTCAGTGAATAGCAATATGGATAGTAAATACAGTTTTGAAAACAGGGTTCGATTCCAAAATAAGATATATTTTATAGAAACTAGATTGGCATACAATTTTGATAAAGATAATCTGTTTCAAAAAGAAGGTTCCACAGTTCAACAATTAAAATACTCACGTCTCTCAAGAACATGATAAATGACATTTTTCACTTAAAACAGATGACAACATGAATACTAATAATTTTTTGGGTACCGAGAATAACAAGTAACATGCCACGAAGTTCTCAAGCCAATAAGCCTATTGGATCCAATATCGAACCAAGAGTCATCATCGGGATGGCAACCTAGGCCTTTTCTCTAAGACGATCCGATTGAAGGTCACCTAGCCTAGCATAGCCTAGCCTAGGTCTTTTCCTTACAATCGTTGAGCACTAGAGTCATCACAGCCCAACCCGAATCTGTTCCCTAGTGGCCAGAGTCACCACACACAGTGGAATAATTTCCCTAGACTAAAATATATAGATGGTCCCGATAATCAATACAATTCAGTTTCGAAAAACATGGTAGTTCACCATTATAAACATGAGACCATAACAAATAGTTTACAGTATGCCAAGTTTACATATATTTCAAAAATAATTTAATTCCATTGATAATATAATAATTTATCAAAACAGTTTAGTCTTGAAATAACAATTTAATTTTCTAACAGTTCAGGGTAGGGGAACATTTATAAAATATGTAGCATGCAACTACTCACCTGAAAACGAAATAATATAATCCTCGAATAAAGTATGAAACTCCAACTAGTGCCCTGAACAAAGTATTAAAATTACACGTCACCACTAACTCAAACATACTAAAAAGAATAATAAACTAAGTAACCCCAAACTAAATCGCACTAACATGGCTCAACCCTACTCACCGATACTCTTAAATAGTACCTAAGTTCATGTTCTTCAAGGTCTCAAATTACTTATGAAATGAGTTCAGATCAAAACTTAATTAAAAGTAACTTTAAGATAAAACAGAGTTTTAAGCAAGTTTCCACAATCTATTTGCTAACTTTGAAAATTAAAAGCCCACTCCATGCTGTTCGAAAAATTCCAAAACCCTCTAGATATCAACTAATATATCCTAAGTTTCAAACTCAATTAGTTTTACTTGATTTGCTTATCAAAATAATTATTTACAATTAATTATATCCAAATAGATTATTTTCCACAGCACTTTAAAAAAATTAATGTTTCTCTTAGTATACATGAGCAATCAACGCAAGGCCAAAAATGTAAGAAACAAGACTCGTAACCGGTTTTAATGACACTGACTTGATAATTTTTTAATTTATACCCAAAGAGAACGACACTTCCGAAGTTACTGTTTTACACCAGTTTTCTACACAGATTTGAACGCACTAGTTAATATAGATTTTGACTCCCAAAAACTATGAGAAAGTTCTGATATGCAATTCAATATGTAATTAATCTACTGTAAAAATTTCAGTTCAAAATTCATCCGTTTGATATGATTCCTCAATTTTTAAAGTTTGTGGTTTTGTACAGAATTTCATACTCATAAATTGCACCCTCAACTTTATGTGCTCGTTTAATTCCTCAAACTGCATTTATATATATATAGATATATATAAACATATGATTTTCACAAATAGTGGTGGCCAAGTACTCTTACCTATCCCACATTTCACTCACAAGGTCCACCATTACAAGCAAAAACACTTATTGAATATAATTCATGCCATATACTTGTTTTTCATACATCCATTATACCCATTACACTATTCCACACCAACTATTAACCTCATAGATATTCAAGCCACCTACTTAGTACCTTTCATTCCTTCTTCTTCCAAAAAATGCACAGAAACATCTATACAAAATAACTATATTTACAAAATATTGATTTCTGCCTTGAAGATGGAGTTATTCAAGCACCAAACTAGTTCTTCAATTTTCACCAAAAGCTGTGCACATCTCCTCTTCTCTCTAGACTTCACGGCTGCTAATTTAATATTATGAGAGTTTAGGGTTACCCACACATTTCAAATAGTCTGACTCCCTTAACCTTTTTTTCTTTTCTTTTCTTTTCTTTTGTTTATTATTATTATTATTATCATTATTATTATTATTATTATTATTTAACATTATTAGTATTATTTATTTTAATCGTAAACCTTGCCTCTAAATTAGAGATTTCTACCATAAATTTATTTTAGATTTAAAATTAATTAAAAGATTCTCCAACAATATTTAATTTGTACTTTAGGATTTACTATGAAAATATTTGAGATCGTAAAATTATTATTACTTAATTTTTTTTTTTTTATATTTGGGTTCTCACATTCTCTCTCTCTCTCTCTCTCTCTCTCTCTCTCTCTCTCTCTCTCTCCCCAAAAGAAAAGTTTCGTCCTCGAAACTAACCTGAGTAAATCATAAGAATAGATGTGGGTACTTCTTGGGCATCCCGTCCTTGCGTTTCCAAGTCGCCTCTTCAATTAGATGATTATGTCACCGTACCTTAACCAATTTAATGGCCTTCGTACGTAACATTTTCTCTTTCGAATCCAAGATCTGAATAGACATCTCCTTATATGAAAAATCCTCTTTAATCTTAAGCGGCTCATAATCTATTACATGCGATGGACTATGCACATATTTCCTCAACATAGACACGTGAAACACATTATGCACTCTTGCTAACCTAGGGGGTAAAGCAACACGGTACACAACCTCACCAACCTTCTCCAATACCTTTAATGGTCCAATGTATCTGGGACTCAACTTTCCTTTCTTTCCAAACCTAATGACTCCTTTCCATGGTGATACTTTCAAAAATATCATATATCCCACATGAAACTCTAAATCTCTCCTACGATGATCAACATAACTTTTTTGTCTCCTCTAAGCAGTTAATAATCTCTCTCTGATGGTGATAATTTTCTGTGTAGCATCCATCACCAAATCAAGCCCCAATATTTGCTTTTCACCAACCTCCACTACTACAAAAACAGATAAAGATTACACTTTTTTTTGTGTGATATATGTTATTTAATCGCACCTTTTAAGTTTTATTAAAGTGTGATCTTTGAGAGTGTGATTAAAAGGGGTCATTTTTAATCACACTTTTTAAGTGTGATTAAAAATATTTAGATCACATCTTTTAAGTGTGATTAAAAATATTTTGATCACACCTTTTAAGTTTGATTAAAAATATTTAGATCACACCTTTTAAGTGTGATCTTTGGAAGTGTGATTAAAAATGGTCATTTTTAATCATACTTTTTAAGTGTGATTAATAACATTTAGATCACACCTTTTAAGTGTGATTAAAAATATTTACATCACATCTTTTAAGTGTGATTAATAACATTTAGATCACATCTTTTAAGTGTGATTAATAACTAATAAAATCTGTGATAAAAAAAAGGATTCGACATATTTGAAAAATAATCAATATTATTTTTGTATGCACATTTGAAGAATGTAATACACACTATATACTATATTTTGAATCATAACCACATATTGAATAAAATAACGTCATATATTTCATAAATGAAAATTAAATATTCAAAAGTATATACAAAAGAATTAAATAAAAAAAATTAATTGTGCTTACATATATTAAAAAATGAAAAAACTTAAAAAACTAAGTTCTTTAATTCTTGGACCATATTTTGCATCTCTCCAAAAAATTTCTGACCTGAAAAATGAAAACACAAATTAATTCAGAAACCGCTGATGCATATGAATAAACTAAAAAGTTAATTCAGCAAACCAAAATAGGAACATTAATCATTTCTGCTTGATCTTAATCCTTTTGGAAGTAACTTCCCTGTTAACAATTAGATGCCATAGCAGCTCAGTGTCAATGACATTGTAATTAGGAGGTCACTAATGAGCACAGTATTTAAAAATGATAAATCTCAATACAACTTGTGTACGATCTTTTTATTGTTGAACCATAATTCTAGGTACCCATAAATAAATAAATAAATATTCAAGAATTTACTCCATTTTTTTTTGGGTAAGGGGGGGGAAGAGTACATACATTGCAGTCTGCATTTTCTTTTGCACCTTTGAAGGAAAAAGAAGAGAAAACAGCTACCCATTTCATGCATGTCTGTCTACCAAAGAATAAGTGCAAACACTAACAGCTGGCACAAGCGTATGAAAAATCATAAACAAAATACATTATTATCACAAAAATAATTACTACTATTAGAAATTAAAAGGCATACTGTTGATCCTACGTCAACTTAAACAGCTACTAATGCTTCAGTTTTCCATACTAAATTGTACAACACGTAGTTCAGAATATATGTTGACCATAACAAAGTTGGTTTTAGCATTATAACTATATTTTAATCTCTTTTTTTCTTTGGTTGAGATCATTGGAAGTGAACACAGTTTCTCCCCATCACAAGCTTCGCATCAAACCTAACTGGGAGTGTTTCCCTTGCTTCCTTCTACAAGGAACATAAAAATCCGAGTGCAAAATTGTGCTCAGAGTCTCAGATCAAGTATTATTCAATCATTTCCCCCCTTCCTAATGCCAACATGCGTAGTTAAATACAACACAATTTTTTCAACTTTATCCCACTTCAGAGGATAAAAGTCCCATCTGTATGATAAATACCCATTGAAACTTAAACTGCCTATCACAAAGATGGAAGTAATTTACCAATACAACAATACACATATTCTCATCAACGTCACGCTACTGGGTGATGAAGGGTTGGCGTGTTGGGAAAGATGAAAGGGTTCTGTGTCATTGCACAACAGTTTTTTTCATTCAAGAATAGGAAAAGTACCTCAGTTCCAAGCCGCTTATTTAGAGCTTCATTCCACATATTTGCAGCATATGCCGGCTGCACTCTAGTCCACATAGACATGACAGAAATGACCTGTGAACAGAGTCTGCCAGTTAGAAATTTAGCAAAGTTCTCAACATCCTCGCATTTATTCACATGTAATGCAAATGAATAATGGTATCAAGTAGATAGAATTTTTTCGTCGGCAAAAATGAAACAGTGAACATGACTGTCAAAGCACAAAAAAATAAAACAGGAACGAAAAAGGTGACTCCTAAAATTAATAATTCTGGCAAACTATGCACAGTACAAGTCGTGCTAGGCTACTCATCCATTTGTTATTACTGTAGCCAAAAGAATTTCACTCAAAATAGTGAGGATTTATAAACCCCATTGTTTACATATATATGCATGTGCACTTTCAACACACTATCCACATGTTACCTATGTAATGAAACTATTATAATTCCAAAGCAATGACCATAATAGAACCATATCACCAAATCCAATCAAACCAGAAGGCTTCTGAACCAAGAAAACCTACTAAAATAGTCAAGAAATGCACAATATTTAGTAGCATGGCATATGCATCATGGAAAGCCAAGTTTAAACTTTAATACAATATATTAGAAAAACATCATACCAACACAAAGGAGACCTACACTTCCTCCCATACAAAACCTTATAAGGAGCTACTCCCAAACTAGAATGATAACTATTATTATATGCAAACTCCATGAGCGGCAAATAATCATTCCAACTACCTCTCCACTCCAAAGCACAAGCCCTTAACATATCTTCAAGGGTTTGAATAGTCCTCTTCGATTGCCTATCTGTCTGATGGTGATAAGATGAACTAAAATTTAACCAAATACCCATAGCTGATTCTAACACACCCTAAAACTTAGACACACAACGAGGGTCCTGATCTGACACTATTGACACAGGTGCACCATGCAATCTAACAATCTCCTTCACATACAACTATGCAAATTGAGCTAGAGAATAGTTCATCTGTACTACAATAAAATGTGCTGACTTGGTTAATCTGTCAACAACTACCCAAACTGCATCATGATTACTACCAGTACGAGCTAATCCGCACACGAAGTCCATGGTAATATGATTCCACTTCCACTTTCGTATAGGTAAGGGTTGTAGTTTCCCTACAGGTTTCTGATGTTTTATTTTAACCTGTTGACACACCAAACACTGAGTCATAAATTCTGCAATATCTCCTTTCATACCATTCCAACAAAAGATCGAAAATCCTAAGTGATTCGTGATTAGATCAAGATTCAAAATATTCCAAATCCCAATAATCCAAAACACACAATCTAAATCAACAAGCACTTACGAAAGTGATTTAGATTGTTTGTTTTTCGGAATAACCAATAAATCGACACAAACGATTTTTTACGTGGAAAAAACCACAATTGAAGAACCTTCAATTGTAATAAAAAACCACAGGCGAAACGCCACTAATCAATCCACTACTGAAGAAAGAAAGATTACAAAGATAATACACAAATTACCCAACTCAGCCAATTTGTCTTCGAATCTTCTATAACTCTTTCACCACGCCTTTGTCTCGGAACTGATCAATCCTGAAGTTGAATCCACAATCTTCACTTGTCGAATTAACGATTACGTACAGAATCAAACGCCTTTTGAAACTATACGTTTGAATCTTCGGAATCCACCGAAGATAACTCTCTCTTGAATTTAAAGTATCAAACACCTTGATGTATGAATCTTAGATCATGAGTGAAGAACTCTCTCAAAACATCAAGGAAAACTCTCAAAAATCTCCAGAAGAAAACCTCAAACAAAACCTTAGAAAACCTTAAACAAGATCTAGGAGAAGTAATCCTAAAAACATCCTAAATAGATATAAATAGGCAACTGAGTCCATGATCTCCGCTCGAGCGCCCAACAGCCTGCTCGAGCGGCTTCAGCAAAATATGCGTGTGACACCACAGTGTTCCGCTCGAGTGCTTGAGAGCCCGCTCGAGCGCGAAATCACACACCCAAGTACTTTTACAGACCTGACAAACTACTGAGAGACCACAAACTCCGCTTGAGCGCCAATGACCCCGCTTGAGCGGGAAAGACAAAAATACAGGAAAAATTACAACTTTAACAACTGAAAGTTTTGTACCCGGATTTGACAATAAAGGGACCTAACAATCTCCCCCTTTGTCAATTCTCGGACAAAACTTTTCTAAACATTTTTCCTTAAACACACGCACTAGACAAGATTAAAAACAAAGGAAAAACAAACTCTAAACATAAAACAATCTTGTCATGAACAATCCACCCATCCCACTTCATCCAACATTCACCTGTGTAAAAATAACTAACACACCAAAACAAAACAAAACTGTGGAATAGCATAAGAAGTGATAAAAAGATACAATGATATCCACAATAATAGCAAAGCAAATTGGAATGTATATCATGCTATCCAAATAAAAAGATACAATGATATCCACAATAATAAAATGTGTATCATACCAACAAAATATCCAAATATCAAAATGACAAAAGATGTACCACCAATATATCCACCAAAGTATGTCCAATGTCATGTACAAAAGATGTACCACTAATCTATGTCCAATGTCATGTATGACCACAAAAACTCTCCCCCTTTTTGGCCGGGAAGCAACAAGACAACAGAAAGATCATGCATCAGGAGGAGGGGGTGGCTGCTGAATCTGAAGTAGGGAAATGATGTGTGCTAGCTGAGTGGTGGTCTGGAAGGCAGTCTGCTCTAATTGACCAAGACGGCCATCAAACGCATCGAAGCGTGCATCCAGAAAGTCTAATCGCCGGGTCATAGCCTCCTCGAAATGTTGAAACTGATCATGAAGAGCTCGAGGTGGAACAGCAGCCTTCTTACCATCTGCAGCAGCAGCATCAAACTCGGCCTCCTCAACTAGTCCAGCGGCTACACCTGCAGAAGTACCTGCTCTAGAGGACTCCCCCTTAACA
Organism: Camellia granthamiana; assembly: GCA_036172215.1. Lineage (NCBI taxonomy): Eukaryota > Viridiplantae > Streptophyta > Magnoliopsida > Ericales > Theaceae > Camellia > Camellia granthamiana. Next base: position 147,538,491 of record CM069906.1, read on the forward strand.
TGAGCCCGACTTTGAGACACAGTCTTTTTAGTGAATGGTCTGGAGGGGAAGGCAAACTCATCATCCTCAAACACCGGAACCTCAAGAGAAGACAAAAGCCAGTTGATCATACAACCATAAGGAAGGCCTAATTGTTTATTCCCAAAAACACCTATCATCTTTTTAATAATCAGGGTGGCGAGATCTATGGACATGTGATGGGCAAGACAAAACAAAACAAAGCCTTGGTCTTGATTAATTTCGGATGAGTGGGTGGTCACAAGAATGTTGGCACAAACAATAAGATTAAGCAATCTAAACTCCGAAAGGAGTTCAAACTGTTTAATCAATGCACCGGGAGGCCAAGGACGGGAAGCACCACATAACACCTCAGTCACATGATTAAAATCACAGGTAGGACGGCCGGGAACTGGGAAAGGATAGTGCACAGGAGAGACTAACTCAATCTGAAAAAGCTGGTAAATGAGATCAGGTGTGACAGAAATGGATTTTGACCGAACCCAAGTAGTGAATGAAGGCTCAACGTCACTAATTTGCTCAATATTACAGTAAAATTCTCGAACCCAGTCGAGATTTTGACGCCCAGAAAAAGATAACACCAAATCACCACCAAGAGGGTCAAATAATGGACAGATGTGTATGGACTCGAAGGTATTAAGCTGGACATTACGTTCTAAGTGAACAGTCCGAGCCTCAAAAGACTTATGGAACAATTTGGCCTGTTTGGCCGTTTGAAACCTCTCAGTATTAAAGGTAGGACGAGACACTGTGGCCTTTCGGAGCTTAGGGGCAGACATTATGAGGTGAGACACAACTATACAACCCGAAAACCCAACAAATTCAAAAACCAAACCAAACAAAGATCAAAGCAAACCATTAGTAACAGGTGACAATGAGAATATCAGAAGAATTAAATCAACAAACCACAATGCATAATAGTGAGGATAGAGTGCAGGACAAGAAGTGATAAATACAAGTTCAAAGTATGAGATAGCAACATCAAGTCTCAGTATAGCATTATGATGAAATGCACAGACTGAGGGCATAAGAGCAATGGTAAACAACAAGCATGAGACCAAAGAGCATGTAAAACAGAACCAATACCCCTCCGAATCCACACTATTGGATACCCAAGTGAGCACTTCGAACTCAAACCCAACAAAAATCATGAAGACATGAGATCACACAAAAAAGAACAATCATAAACCCTAGGTCTAAGACACAACAATGAAATGCACCATGAGAAAGATAGTACTACTCAGTGAAAGTGTGTGAGAGAAAGGGAAAAAAAAATGAAACCCAAAACACCCAAAACCCCGAAATACAACCCCTAAATGTGCCGAAATTACAAAAAAAAAAAAAAAAACAGAGAAGAAGAGAGGAAACAACTTACCAAAGGTGAAATCGGCAAGGAAGAGGAAGAAAGAAGGAGGAATCGAGCCCAATAGTTGCACAAGCCAAACCCTAGGTCGGAGAATGTGAAAAGAGGAAAAAAAATGACCTGAAGAGTCGAAGGAGGGAGTTTTATACAAAATTGGTCCGCTCGAGCGTAAGAATTAGCACTCGAGCGCGATACAAGGCAAACTGAACCCGCTCGAGCGTGACTAAAGAAGCTCGAGCGCAAAAATACCTCTCCCAGAACTGTAAAACCAAGAACAAAGTGCTGCAGGTCCAAAAAAATACGCTCGAGCGTGAGACAATCCGCTCAAGTGGATAATAATAATTTTTTTTAAAAAAATAAAAATAAAAATAAAAACAAGATACTCGATATCTAAAAGAGAGACCTGGAACAAGAGTTAGATGATCACTTTTGGCCAAAAAGAATACTAAGATGAAATAATCTGCAATTCATGAATTCTGTAAACTTGCAATGTTTAAAAAATAATGACACTAGAAATCATGAGCAAAGCAGATAAAATATAATCAGTGATCATAAACTGCATGAGAATGTACAACTCAAAATCCAACAAAGTGTGTGTGTGCAATCCATGAAAGTCCACTGAGCTAGAGTTAATCCTAGTAGTGATCGGATGGTTGGACCTCCAACAAGAGTAACTGAACATCATAGAGAAAAGTCAAACCACTAGGAATCACGGGGTATTTGTTGAGTATATGCGGAGGCTCCCCCCTCAATCAATGAGTCCTTTTTATTTTTATTTTATTTTATTTTATTTTTTTTAAACTTTTTCTTTCTTGTGGGCACTCACTGGTGGCATTCACGCTCAAGAGTATGGAAACCAAACCAGAGAAGAGTGAAATTATAAAGGATGGCCTGGTTGGTGCCTCTGAGGTAGCCTTTTCCTAATGCCCGGACTTCAAGGAACTGAGGGAGAAACCGTGGAAGTGAAAACAGATGGTAGATGGTTAAGTGACTCAACATCACCCATGATATACTAGTATCGGTCAATTCCACTGTAAAAGTACAAGAAACACTGTTAGTGGTCCATAGAGAACTTTGATCACTTGTGCGGAAACCCTGCAGCACTTTATCTCAAGGATGTGTACAGAATGAGATCATGAGGTTAATGAGCATGGGCATTCAAAATGAGCTATGAACAATGAACAATGAGATCTTGTAAGCAGCATGAGTAGTGTACATAAAAGGTTGGATGCAAGAAAAACAGATATCAATGATAATGAGATTATGGCATCCAAGCACAAATAAGGCAAAACACTTACACCTACTCAAGGAACAAGTAACACTCTAGTGATCGAGCATGACACCCAAGGTCTTTCTAAGGAACTCAAACCGAAGAAGATCAAGGGGTTTTGTAAAAATATCAGCTTTTTGATGCTCAGTGGATATATGTTCAAGAACAACAAGGCCCTCTTCCACTAACTCTCGAATAAAATATGACGAATGTCAATATGTTTGGTGCGAGAGTGTTGGACAGGATTTTTTGAAATGTTTATGGCACTTGTGTTATCACAAAAAAGAGTGAGAGTGTTTTGTTCTATCCCATAATCATGAAGCATTTGCTTCATCCACAACATTTGTGCACAACAACTTCCTGCAGCAATGTACTCAGCCTCAGCAGTCGAAAGAGAGATGGCATTTTGCTTTTTACTATGCCAGGAAACCAGATTAGTCCCAAGGTAAAAACACCCCCCCAGATGTACTTTTTCCTATCATCAGCACACCCTGCCCAGTCGGCATCAGAAAAACCAGTAATTTCAGCTGTAGTATCAGTGGAAAACCAAACCCCATACCCCAAGGTCCCATTAACATATTTGATGATGCGTTTGACCGCAAGAAGGTGAGACTCTTTAGGACTGGCTTGGTAACGGGCACAAACACCGATACTGAAAGAAATATCAGGACGATTGGCTGTCAAATACAAAAGACTCCCTATCATACTCCTATAAAGGGTAGGATCAACATCAATACCAGAGGAATCTTTGGAGAGGTGAAGACTGGTGCTTATGGGAGTACGTGCATGTTTGGCAGACTCAAGACCAAACTTGGACACAAGATTTCTGGCATACTTAGACTGAGAAACAAACATACCCGAAGGAGACTGTTTAATTTGAAGACCCAAGAAATACGACAACTCCCCCATCATGCTCATCTCAAACTCATGTGTCATGCAATCCGAAAAATATTTCACAAGATGCTCAGTAGTAGATCCAAACACAATATCATCAACATATATCTGGGCAACAAGAATATGAGACTTAGTATGTTTCACAAATAAGGTCTTATCCACATTACCCCTTTGAAAATCATTATCAAGAAGAAAGGTAGTCAGTCTATCATACCAAGCCCGAGGGGCTTGTTTTAACCCATACAAAGCGTTGTCTAACTTGTAGACATGATTAGGACATTTAGGGTCCTCAACCCTTTTGGTTGCTCAACATATGCCTCTTCTTTCAAGTACCCATTCAGAAAGGCACTTTTCACATCCATTTGAAACAATTTAAAGCCAAGAAAACAAGCAACACTAAGAAAAATACGAATAGATTCGAGACGTGTAACTGGGGCAAACGTCTCATCATAGTCAACACCCTCTACTTGTGTGTAGCCTTGAGAAACCAACCTAGCTTTATTCCTAACAACAGTACCATTCTCATCAGATTTATTTTTAAAGATCCATTTGGTACCTATCACATTCATGTCTCTAGGTCTGGGAACTAGAGTCCAAACTTTGTTCCGTTCAAATTGACCTAATTCTTCATGCATAGCATTGACCCAACTATCATCTAGCAAGGCCTCTTTAAAATTCTTAGGTTCAATTAATGAAACATAACACATATGTGATACCTCATCCCGAATCTGTCTTCGGGTTTTTATTCGATCCGAGACACTTCCAATCACTTGTTGAGCTGGATGATTCAATTTCACCCTTGCTGATGGTTTCAGCTCAGGACTTGTAGTGACAGAAGCAACATGAGTGATGTCCCTTTGAGCACTCTTTGGACTTGAACTTACCTATGAGGATGGTGCTGTAACAATTTCTTGTGATTGGACCACAGCTTCTCCTTGATTTTGTGGTTCAGTATCCAAGATTGGAGACTCACCATTGTCATCCTCATTTGTTGCTGGAGTAGGTGCACCTGTGTCATCTATAACCGCATTGATAGATTCCATTAAAGATAAAGTTCGCAGGTTATAGACACGACAAGCCCTACTATTGGTTGAATACCCTAGAAAAATACCTTCATCACTTCGGGAGTCAAATTTGCCCAAGGGATCCCTATCTTTGAAGATGTAACATTTACTCCCAAAAGTTTTGAAGTATTTTACGTTAGGTTTCAATCCCTTCCACAATTCATATGGAGTTTGTAAAGTGTCGGGCCTTAAATACACACGATTTATGACATAAATCGCAGTATTTAGGGCTTCAGCCCAAAACTTTGAAGGAAGTTTCTTACTAAGGAGCATGACCCTAGCCATTTCTTGAACAACTCTGTTATTCCTCTCAACCACTCTATTTTGTTGTGGAGTAATAGGTGTAGAAAATTCATGATTAATTCCATGCATATCACAAAAATTCGAAAATGAAACTATTTTTCAAATTCACGACCATGATCAGTTCGGATTCTTATGATACGCCCAATGGAAACACCCTGTTCATTTTGGATTTTAAGGACTAAAGCCTGGAAAGCATCAAACGTATCAGATTTTTCCCTTAAAAAATTTACACAAGAAAATCGAGTAAAATCATCAACAGTTAGAAAAATGTATCTTTTACCTCCAATGCTTTCAGTGCGAGTAGGACCTATTAAATCCATGTGAACCAATTCAAGGGGACGTTTGGTTGTAAAGCTGTTCACCTTTTTATGAGGGGCACGGGTTTGCTTTCCAAGTTGACATGGTCCACACACATGGCTCACATTCTTACCCAATTTAGGTACTCCTCTCACAAGCTCTTTGCTGGCTATCTTAGTTAGGTCTTTGAAATTCATGTGACCTAATCTTTGATGCCACAAATCAATGTTACTTATGATGGCAGAGTGACAAGTGAGATCATTAGTAGTAACAATCCCATAGCAGTTATCAGATGTGCGAACTCCATGTAAGACAGTATTTCCCTCTTTATCCAAAATTTCACATTTATTTTTTGAAAACAATACTTCATGATGGGAATCACACATTTGACTAATGCTTAAAAGATTTGCTTTAAGACCATCGATAAGTAGAGCATTATCCAGTTTGGGAAGACCAGCAACACTTATAGAGCCCTTACCAATGACTCTAGAAGTGCCGCCATCTCCAAAGGTAACAATTCCTCCTTCATATTTTTCAAGAGAGGTGAAGTAGGATTTGTTACTGGACATGTGACGAGAGCAGCCACTATCAAGATACCACATGTGTGAGTCACGTGCTTTTAAGGCAGTGTGAACAACTAAACAAGTCAAATCATCTTTCCTAACCCAAATCCTTTTGGTCTTGGTTAATGTCTTGGCGTTGTGAACACCCTCATGAATCTTGGTATTCCGCCTAGACATGTAAGGTTGTCTCCTAACCCAAGAAGTATTCGAATTTCTACCCTTTTTAGACACCTTACCAAACAGTTCATAGCAATAAGGACGAATGTGGCCATACCTACCACAATGATGACAAATAAAAACAGGTTTTACCTCCTTTTTGTTGATCTTACCCACTTTCGGTAGATGAAGAGAGGAATCATCCTGGTCTACCTTCAGCTTTCCTTTTGCTTGAGTCTTCAGGTTATGTGAGGTAGAGGTCTGTCCCTTGTGAGTTGTTGCACTATAGCCTAGCCCACTTTTGTCACAACCCATTTGTTGAGACCCGAGGATGTCTTCTAGAGATTTGGAACCTTTGTTCCACATGGAGATTGTTGCTCTAGCAATACGAAGTTCTTCATCTTTCTGACAGACTATCTCTTCCAATGCAGCTTGTGACATCTCAAAGCTTTCAAGCTTTTCTTCATATGTGGAATACACTTTCAGAAGTTCATTCCTTTCAGTTTCACAGGATAGTAGTTTTCCACATAAGTCTTGCTTGTCACTCGAGATCTTGATGATATTCTGCTCTGCTGCTACAAGTTCTCCTTTCAGCCTGACATTCTCACTCTCACATGTTTTGAGCTTGAGAGAGAATTTGTCGTTGGTTTTGGACAAATTCAGAGATTCCTCGTACAACTTTTCGTAAGCTTGTTATAGTTCTTCGCCATTTACCTCATCATTGTCTTCAGATATTTCATCATCCTCTTTTTGCTCTTCATTCTGCTTGACTTCATCCAATCTAGCAACTAAGACAGGGAAGTTGCTGGATGATGGGGAATGTGAATCTCCTCTTTCATGGAATTGGCTCAGAATTTCCCATGCGTCTTTAGCCTTTGTGCAATGAGCAACTCGTTGCTGTTCATAGGAAATTGCTCCACGAATAGTAATCAGGGCTCTCCGGTTGCCCGGATTGTCTGCACTTTCTGTATCTTCTTCAATGGCTTGCCAACCTTCTGGTTCAAAAGCTCTCAGAAAAGCTCTCATTCTGATTTTCCAATACAGGTAGTTAGTCTCATCAAAAGTGGGAGCATGATGCAAGTTTTGACCACGAGCTAAATCCGATGGCTTTGGAAGAGGTTGAGCGAAAGAGGACCAAAAAGCCATGAAAGCACTATCCCTGTCTTCACTGGATTCAGGTTCTTCGGGTTCTTGTTCCGACCCGCTTTCATCATCCCAAGTCACAGTGTAAACTTTCTTTCAATTCTTTTTCGAAGGGCATTTTAGGGCAATATGACCAAACCTTTGACATTCATAGCACTTTACCCCTTGCCCCTTTACAATCTTCAATTCAGTTTTTTGAGCAAATTTTGGTAGAAAAGTTTTGGGTTTTTCATTACTCTTGTCTTTTGAAATAGGGTCTCTGAAATTAGGCTTCTTTTTCTTCAAAATTTTTTTAAACTGCTTTGTAAGTATAGCCGTCATCTCAGACTCTAAATCAAATTCAGTCTCCGGAGTTTTTGCAGTCTCATGAGCACTAGTGAAAGCCGCACTTTCTTTTTGTTTTTTCTTTGAAATCTGGTGGGCTTCATAAGTCTGCAAGTTTCCAACCAATTGATCAAGCTTTAGGGTATCAACATTCTGAGCCTCCTCAATGGCTGTCACTTTTGATTGGAACCTCTCGGGTCAAGACCTCAAAATTTTTCCAACCACTTTAGCTTCTGGGATTTTTTCACCAAGTGTGAAACAGGAATTAACGATATCACTGAGCTTTGCATAGAAATCATCAAACGTCTCATCATCCCGCATAAAAAGGATTTCCAAGGCGGATGTGAGACGTTCAGTTTTGACCTTTTGACCGAGGTAGTACCTTCGTGAATCGTTTCAAGAATATCCCAAGCCTCTTTTGCTACCTCACATGTGCAGATACGAAGAAATTCTTCAGGTGTGACGGAGTAAAACAGGGAATTGAGAGCCTTACTGTTCCAACTCGAGTTTTGGTAATCAGTTGTGTCCCATTTATCAAGGGGTTTAGGAATATCTACACCATCAATGGTGACAATAGGTTCACTCCACCCATAGATCACGCAGTACCAAACTTTTTCATCGATGGATTTTAAAAACGCTCTCATACGAGCTTTCCAATAAGAATAGTTTGTACCATCGAGTAAAGGAGGTCTATGAGTCGAGTTACCTTCACGAATAGAATCCATAATACTAGTCACACAAAATCACACTCATATAGTTTTGATAAAAAAAAGAGTGACCTGCTCTGATACCAAATTGAAAATCCTAAGTGATTCGTGATTAGATCAAGATTCAAAATATTCCAAATCCCAATAATCCAAAACACACAATCTAAATCAACAAGCACTTACGAAAGTGATTTAGATTGTTTGTTTTTCGAAATAACCAATAAATCGACACAAACGATTTTTTACGTGGAAAAAACCACAATTGAAGAACCTTCAATTGTAATCAAAAATCACGGGCGAAACGCCACTAGTCGATCCACTACTGAAGGAAGAAAGATTACAAAGATAATACACAAATTACCCAACTCAGTCAATTTGCCTTCGAATCTTCTGTAACTCTTTCACTACGCTTTCGTCTCGGAACTGATCAATCCTGAAGTTGAATCCACAATCTTCACTTGTCAAATTAACGACTACGTACAGAATCAAACGCCTTTTGAAACTATACGTTTGAATCTTCGGAATCCACCGAAGATAACTCTCTCTTGAATTTAAAGTATCAAACACCTTGATGTATGAATCTTAGATCATGAGTGAAGAACTCTCTCAAAACATCAAGGAAAACTCTCAAAAATCTCCAGAAGAAAACCTCAAACAAAACCTTAGAAAACCTTAAACAAGATCTAGGAGAAGTAATCCCTAAAAACATCCTAAACAGATATAAATAGGCAACTGAGTCCGCGATCTCCGCTCGAGCGCCCAATAGCCCGCTTGAGCGGCTTCAGCAAAATATGCGTGTGACACAACAGTGTTCTGCTCAAGCGCTTAAGAGCCCGCTCGAGCGCGAAATCACACACCCCAGTACTTTTACAGACCTGACAAACTACTGAGAGACCACAAACTCCGCTTGAGCGCCAATGACCCCGCTCGAGCGGGAAAGACAAAAATACAGGAAAAATTACAACTTTAACAACTCAAAGTTTTGTACCCGGATTTGACAATAAAGGGGACCTAACAGTGTTCATGAAGATCCCGATACATCTTAATGCTTCCAGGATGAATGCTGTAACTAGAACTATGTGCCTCCGTCATAATCCCCTTCTTCAAATCACCACCAACAGGAACACAAATTCGGCTACGGAATCTAAGTAACCCATCATCACTAACCAAAGTCTACATGCTTACCCTCAACCATCTCTCTCTTTAGTACGCTCACACTGGGGGTGAATCTCCTAAGCTAAACGAATCCGTTCTTTCAAGGTTGGCTGAATTGTCAATTGACTACAATAAGCCCTATGACCAGGCGTAATAACCTCAACCCTCAAACGTCTCATGTCTTCCACCAAACAACTCTCAATAGACAAAGCAGCTACATCTCTAACTGCGACCTCCTTACTCAAGGCATCTGCCACTACATTTGCCTTTCCCAGATGATACAAAATATTCACATTGTAATTTTTTAGCAACTCAAGCCATCTTCTTTGCCTCAAATTTAGTTCATTCTGTGTGAAAATATACTTTAAACTCTTATAATCAGTGTAAATCTCACATGACTCTCTATACAAATAATGTCGCCAGATCTTAAGAGCGAAAATCATTACTGCTAACTCCAAGTCGTGCATAAGATAATTTCTCTCATGTACTTTCAACTGTCGTGAAGCATAAGCAATCACCTTCCCATGCTACATGAGCACACATTCTAAACCCTGATGTAAAGCATCACTATAAATCACAAAACCACCCACATCTGCCTGTAAGGTAAGTATTGGAGCTGATATCGATGTGTTTAAACTCTTGGAAGCTACGCTCACAATCATCATTCCACTCAAACTTTATCCCTTTCTTGGTGAGATTGGTAAGTGGCAAAGCAATACGAGAGAATCCTTCCATAAACCATCTGCGTACCCCTGTCGCAGAAATAGGTCGTGGCCAATCAACGATTGCTGCCACCTTCGTGCTATCTACAAATACCCCATCTTTACTCACCACATGACCCAAAAAGGATACACTACTCAACCAGAATTCACACTTCTTAAATTTTGCATACAGTCTTTTCTCTCTAAGGATCTGCAATACTACCCTCAAATGCTACTCATGCTCCTTCTTACTCCTCAAGTAAATTAGGATGTCATCAATAAACACTACCACAAATTTATCCAGTTTGGGTTTAAATACTCTATTCATCAAATCCATGAATAGGGCTGGTGCATTTGTGACACCAAAAGGCATCGCCAAGAACTCATAATGCCTATAACGGGTTCTAAAAGCGGTCTTAGGAACATCCTCATCCCTTACCTTCAAGTGGTGATAGCCTGACCTCAAGTCAATCTTAGAGAATACTTGAGCTCCCTATAACTGGTCAAATAGGTCATCAATACGTGGCAAAGGATACCTATTCTTCACTGTGACTTTATTCGGTTTCCTATAATCAATACACAATCTCATAAACCCATCATCTTCTTCAGAAACAACACAGGTGCTCCCCAAGGTGAGACGCTAGGCCTAATAAAACCTTTGTCTAGCAACTCCTGTAATTGAATTTGTAACTCCCTCAACTCCAACGATGCCATTCTATAGGGCGCTTTAGAAATAAGTGTTGTGTCAGGGACCAAGTTAATGGAAAATTCTACCTCACAGTCTGGAGGAATAATAGGTAGTTCCTCTAGTCTAAAAAAACACTAACAAATTCCCTCACCACAGGAAATTCCTCTCACTTCTGCTCTGACTGTTCGATACTAACCACACAAGCTAATTAACCCTGATACCCTTTCCTCAACATTCGATTAGCCAGAAGAGAAAAAATAAAATAGATAGAAGACCTATCTCCTTGAAAGAAAAACTCATATTGGCCCGGCATAGCAAAAACTACCCTCCTTCTAAAACAATCAATAGAGGCATAATGCTTTGTCAACCAATCCATCCCCAAAATCACATCAAAATCCTTTATCTCTAAAGAAATCAAATCCACTAAAAAAATTCTACCATCCATCCTTATCTCACAAGATCTACAAACATCTCCCAACACCACTGTTTCTCCTAATGGAGTAGACATGGTAATACAAACATCCAAAGGCTCACAAGGAATAGACAATCCATGTAGATATCTAGGTGCTAACTCTTAACCTTCAAAATGAAATCAAGAAAGATTCAACACAAGTTTAAACAAAACTAACTAAACCACATACTACTAAGGACTCTAGGGACTCGGACCTCGTCTAAATGATGAAATGCAAGAGATGTAACTCAGTAAACTTAGAGCTCTGATACCACAATTGTCATACCCCAAACCCAGGTATGACCGACCGTGGCCCATAGGGCCTTAACCCAAGGCACACGTAAGGCTAAACACGAATCCATAATCACATTGAACAACAATACAATAGTCCAGTAATAAATAGCCAAACTCAATCCAGTGGTATGCCATAAGTATAAACGGAAAAACCAACAGTAATCAATACCATCTAAACTTATGGGATATAAACAACCCACATATCAAAATAATCCTAAATGAACCTCAATAAAAATAAAAAGAAATACGCACAAACTTGACATAACAATCTAAAACAAAATAAATAAATATCCTAGAGGTCCATGCAATTGAGTCCTCGCTATGCCATGAGTCTACTCTGAGTCCTTCTAACACCTAGAAATGATAAATAACTGAGTCAGCTGATAGCTCAGTGAGTAGCAACATGGATAGTAAATACAGTCTTAAAAACAGGGTTTGATTCCAAAATAAGATATATATCACAGAAACTACACTGACATACAATTTTGATAAAGATAATCTATTGCAAAAAAAAGGTTCCATAGTTCAACAGTAAAAATACTCACGTTTCTTAAGAACATGATAAATGACATTTTCCACTTAAAACAGATTATAACATGAACACCAATAATTTTCTGGGTACCAAGAATAACAAGTAACATGCCATGAAGTTCTGAAGGCAATAAGCCCATTGGATCCAATATCGAACCAAGAGTCATCCTCGGGGTGGCAACTCGGGCCTTTTCTCTAAGACGATCCGATTGAAGGTCACCTAGCCTAGCCTAGGTCTTTTCTTTACAATCGTTGAGCACTAGAGTCATCACAACCTAACCCGGATTTCTTCTCTAGTGGCCAGAGTCACCACACACAGTGGAATAATTTCCCTAGACTAAAATATATATATATATATGGTCCGGATAATCAATATAACTCAGTTTCGCAAAACATGGTAGTTCACCATTATAAACATGAGACCATAACAAATAGTTTACAGTATGCCAAGTTTACACATGTTTCAGAAATAATTTAATTCCATTGATAATATTATAATTTATCAAAACAGTTTAGTCCTGAAACAACAATTTAATTTTTCAACAGTTCAAGGTAGGAAAACATTTATAAAAATATGTAGCATGCAACTACTCACCTGAAAACGAAATAATATAATCCTCGAATAAAGTATGAAAGTCCAACTAGTGTCCTGAACAAACTATTAAAACTACACGTCACTACTAACTCAAACATACTAAAAGGAATAACAAACTAAGTAACCCCAAACTAAAGCGCACTAACACGGCTCTGTTGGAAAAATGGTGTAATATAGGCTTATTTTGGGCCATCTTTGAGCCCAAAATTGAGTGGGCCCCGAACGTCTTTTGGGGCGGGTCTGAAGAGGTGATGTGTTCCTTGCCGTATGACAAGTCACACGGTGAAGACGGTTCATCAAAACCATTTATGAGTGAATGAGAAGTTGACGTCATTTTCGGGTTCAAGTAATGGACATTTAAAAACTTAAATGTGGGTTTCCTTTTAATGGGTTGTCCTATATTGAAACTTTAAGACAGCTTTTTTGTGTATATAAGCTCTAGACTACAACACTTGGGTTGGGCCCCCAAGGAGCATCCCAAGTTTGTAGAAGGGAGGAGTTATAGACAAAATAAATCTTAGCCTAAACCACCACATGCGCGCCGCCACCCGCCGTACTAGGCGTGGGTGTGGGTCTGGTCAGTTCTATTAGTAATTTTTTAGACAAAATTTATTTGAATCTTTTCCAAAATTTCTTGCGGGAAAAATTAATTTAAATTTTGTAATTCAAATTTGAATTTGAATTCAAATTCTTGTCCATAAGTTGTGCCTCATTCTGTTCGAATTTCCTAAAGTATCTGTCGAACTAATTTAATCAATTTCAGATTTGTTATACAGTCCAAACAAGTCTTAATCTGTTGCACTTGGACAGATTGAATTTCGGACAGATTAACCCAATCCAAACAGGTCCTATCTGTTGCACCCGGACATATTTAAATTCAAAACTGTCTAGGCAATTTCAGCAACAGTTATATAACTGTTACAGTTGGTATATCTATCCAGATCTGTTTGAATTTCTAAATAGTGTCTGTTGACACAGTTTTGCACATGTTCATGTCCTAAATTGCACCTGTTCGGGACTGTTATTTTTGCCTACAAATACAGCCATGTTCCAGCAGTTTTGGAGATGAACAATCAATCTGAATATTCTATCTTTTGCTGTCCAACTTTGTTATTTTAGTGCATTATTCTTCATTTTAGTTTTAGGAAAAATAAAGAGAGTACAGAACACAGGTTCGGTTCGCCGTACAAATTTGTTTGGAGTGCTACTACAAATTTGTGAAGATCATTGTATCCTGGGAGATAGACGCCACTTAACCGTAAGCACCGTAGCGGAGCGAATCTGTCTTAAGGACAGAGTATCACACACTCGACTTAGTCTTTTAGTTTTAATTTGGTTCGACAAAATAAATTATGTAAGTTTTATTTTATTTTGTTTGAATTAGTTTCAATTTATTTTATTTACACAGAAGATTGTTCTAACAGGCTCAACCCCACTCATCGATACTTTTAAATAGTACCTAAGTTCATGTTCTTCAAGGTCTCAAATTACTCATGAAATGGGTTCAGATCGAAACTTAATTAAAAGTAACTTTAAAATAAAACAAAGTTTAGACAAGTTTTCACAATCTATTCGCCAATTTTGAAAATTAAAAACCCACTCCACGTTGTTCAAAAAATTCCAAAACCCTCAAGATATTAACTAATATATCTTAAGTTTTAAACCCAATTAGTTTTACTTGATTTGCTTATCAAAATAATTATTTACAATTAATTATATCCAAACAAGTTATTTTCTGTTGCACTTTAAAGAAATTAATGTTTCTCTTAGTACACACAAGCAATCAATGCAAGCCCAAAAATGTAAGAAACTAGACTCGAAACTGGTTCTAATGACACTGACTTGATAATTTTTGAATTTATACCCAAAGAGAATGACACTTCCGAAGTTACTGTTTTACACTAGTTTTCTGGACAAATTTGAACGCATCAGTTAATATAGATTTTGACTCCTAAAAATTATGAGAAAATTCTGATATATAATTAATCTACTGAAAAATTTCAATTCAAAATTCATCCGTTTGATATGATTCCTCGATTTTTAAAGTTTGTGGTTCTGTATAGAATTTCATACTCATAAATTGCACCATCAACTCTATGTACCCGTTTAATTCGTCAAACTACATTTAAAAAAAAAAGAAAAAAAAATGATATTCACAAATAGTGGTGGCCAAGTATTCCTTCTTATCCCACGTTTCTCTCACAAGGTCCACCGTTACAAACAAAAATACTCATTGAATATAACCCATGTCATATACTTATTTTTCATACATCCACTATACCCATTACACTATTCCACACCAACTATTAACCTCATAGATATTCAAGCCACCTAATCAGTACCTTTCGTTCCTCCTTCTTTAAAAGAATGCATAGAAACATCTATACAAAATAACTATATTTACAAAGTATTGATTTCTACATTGGAGATGGAGTTATTCAAGCACCAAACTAGTTCTTCTATTTTTCCCAAAAGTTGCGCCTATCTCCTTTTCTCTCTGGGCTTGACGGTTGCTAATTTAATATTATGAGAGTTTGGGGTTATCCACACACTTCAAAAATATGACTCCCTTATCCTTTTTTTCTTTTCCTTTCTTTTATTATTATTATTATTTAACATTATTGCTATTATTTATTTTAATAGTAAATCTTGCCTCTAACTTTGAGATTTTCACTATGAATTTATTTTATGTTTAAAATTAATTAAAAGATCCTCTAATAATATTTAATTTGTATTTTAGAATTCATTATAAAAATATTTGAGATTATAAAATTAATATTACTTAATTATTTACTTTATTTTTTTATATTTGAATTCTCACAATCGTCGCTGAGATTGGAGAGCTGCTCATTGGGAAGCTCTAGATCGAAGAGAGAGAGAGAGAGACACAACAACAAGAAAGAGAGAGAGAAGATAAGGAGCTAATATAGGCCTATTTTGGAAAGTGGATTATAATCCACTTATCAGATTATAACCCACTTCCTCTCTCACAAAAAAAGCTACTTATAAGTAGCTTTTCACCAAAAAACTGATTATAACTATCTTCCCAAAATAGCCCATAGAGAGTGAAAAGTCTGAATTTTGAAAACTCTAAAAATTCATTTGAAATTTGAAAACAATGAGAAAGAGAGAGAAAAGGAGAGTTAGCAATAGTGATTGTCACGTCGACACTTTGTTATTAGATACTTTAGTGATTCGAAACATTTTTGTTATAGAAAATGACTGAGCCTTAGTGGTGGTGACACCACCGCTACTAGGGCTGCTCACGGGTCGGTTTTGGCGGGTTGCGGGTCAAAACCGACCCGACCCGCACTTATGCGGTTGGGAAAAAATGGACCCGCAACCGCCCGCGATGCGGTTCGCGGTTTGTGCGAGCGGGTGCGGTTCGGTTTGCGGTTTAGATTTTTTTTTTTTTTTTTTTTTAACTTAAGCAAATTTGACATTTTTTGTTACTTTCTAAACACTTTTTTTTTTTTTTTAGAAGAGTTATAAATTAAATTACAAGATATACAATTCATGATCATAATAAATAGTCCACATGTTAGATAAGATGATATGGAACCATACTTGAGGATAGTGGATTAATCTTCATCCTTAGCTTGCAAAAACAAATCCTTAAAAGTCAAACTAGTAACACTAATTTAAATATGCAAAAACAAACCCTTAAAAGTCAAACTAGTAACACTAATTTTAATAGTGGATTAATCTTCACTATTTAGTTTTTAATATGCAATAATGTGATAATAGAATGACAATTCAAAATATCATATTTAACTGTGTCTACTAGACTAATGGAATATAATGATTTTTTATATATATATAAATAAAAGTCAAACTAGTAACACTAATTTAAATATCATTAGATTATGATAATGTATATAAGTACCCATATAATAAATTTTACTTTCATCCAAAATGTAAAAATAAAAATAATAACTAGTTATCTCCATCTATCCAAAATGCAAAAAATAATAATAATAACTAGTAATTTTTTCTTTAAAAAAAAAAAAAAAAACTGCGGGTTGCGGGTGGGTCGGGTTCGACCCGAACCCGAACTTTTGTGAATTTCTTGACCCGCACCCGCCCGCCTACCTACATCGAAACCGCCCAAAACACTGCGGGTAGGGTAGGGTCGGGCGGTTTGTGCGGGCGGGTGGGTTGGTTGCCCAGCCCTAACCGCTACTGTTTTTCCATTGACTGAATTTTTTTTGTTTTTTTTCTTTTGTTGTTGGCTTGCTATTACAAAGCTCCACGTGAAGGTTAGGGTGCCGGCGGTCACCCCACGGGGACTCCCAGCACTATTGTTTTGTTATATAAATTTTCAGCAGTGATAGGAGCCTCGAATTCGAGGTCTTGAATTTGGCTCGAAAACTGTTTTTTTGTTTTTTGGGCTGCTGTGTTAGTTAGTTTAGTTTAGTTTTTTTTTTTTTTTTTTTTTAAGTTTAATATAAAATATTATACATTTCACATCAACTCATCAAATAAAATTATATGAAATTAACAAAATTTAACCAACAGTTTAACTGATCAGTCAATTTTATCATTTAACCAATCTAACTTAATTGATTGATCAGTTAGACTGTTGGTTAAAATTCATTAATTCCATAAAATTTTGTACAATGAGTTAGTACAGGATGTCCAGTTTTTTGGCACACCCCTACACATAACCACTTTTAAAAAAAAATTAAAAAAAAAAAAAACCAAAACAGCCTAACAAATTAAATAAAATTAAATTAAAAAAAATAGATCAGTCAATTTTATTATCTAATCAATCCAACCTAACTCACTTACAAAATGTCTACTTTTTTAGCACACCCCTATACATAATTATCCCTAAAGAAAAAAAAAAAAAAGAAGAAGAAGAAGAAAGATTGCAGTCAAATTCGAGCCTCAAATTCGAGGCCTCAATCATCTTTGATAAATTTTACTAGGAATGTTGAAAAGTAATCGACAGTCCATGATTGAAGACAAGTGGGCTGGGTTGATGTAATAATTTTCATGTAATTTTTCTTTTTTCTTTACAGCTTTCAAATGGCAGTCCGTGAATGAAGAGAAGTGGGGCTGGGTTGACGTATTAATTTTCGTGTACTTTTTCTTTATAGCTTTCAAAACAACAAGCTCTAATTTTAAAATCCTAGAATAATGTGACAAAGAAAAAATATATTTATAAATACACACATCATATTATATATAAATATTATTTCTTATCACATCACTAAATTTTTTTATTAAATTTTAAAATTAAAGTTCTCAATCTTTACTCCTTTCAAAATTGCCCCAACTTTATCTAATGGTTTTCATTACTGTTTCGACGCTACACACATATGGGTAGCCTAGGGTACCGACTGATCGAAGTTTTTGGTCTGTTTTTTTTTAGGAGGTCTAAATTTTTTTTTTAAAATAATTTAAATTATTCATTTTATTAAACATTTCGTATATTTTATTTGTCAAAAAAATTAGATCGATTTAATAACTATTTAAAATGTGTAATTTAAATAATTATGCATGATAACTTCAAATAATACTAACGGTTAGTTTAGAATGTGAGTTGACTTTTGAATTTTTTTAATTTAGAATTAAAATGTCTCATTTGAAATAGACGTTTAGGCGTAAAATTTTGTCTTGTTGTTTAGACGTAAATTTAATTTACTTATATTACATGAACCATCAAATATAAGATCAATTATTTTGACTCAATGATATTTTATATATTGGTCGCCCACGTGTATAACGTTGAAAAAGTAATGAATGCTATTACATAAGTTTGGAGCAATTGTTGTTTTGCAGTTTGTTTATTTTTCTAAGCTTTGTTTTCATCTTTGATGATTTTTTTAAAAAATAATTTAAAAATTAGATTTTTAGATTCAATTTGACAAGACAAATCAGAAAATTATAATTTTTTTAAAAATTTTCAAAAAAATCTAGAAAAGACAAAAATAAACAATCTTTTTTTTTTCCTTTTTTTTAGTGCGCTTATTTTGGCTTTTTCAATTTTTTTTGAAACTTTTCCAAAAAAAAAAAAAAAAGGATACTTTTTATATTCCTCTCGACAAAGCGGATCAAAAAGTAAAAAATTTTGACATAATTTTAAAAAGAAATCAGTAAAAATTAAAAAAAAATTCAGAAAAATAGATATATATATATATTTGAATTGCCAATAGAGTATTATCAATGAAAGCCGTAAAGAAAAAAAGTATAGCCAGTGTACGGGAAGTGTAGCCGGCATATTCACATACGACCTTGGACATTAGCCACCGGTTGTGTTGGTGACCCATGGTGTTAGGTATGTTTGTCATGATATTGTTTTTGGTTTTTTTGTACAACTTTAGTTATCTGTATTGTTAATTTAAAATTATGTATTTGGCGTTTATGGATTTTCAGTGATCTTAGGCCTCGTTTGGCAAGACGCTATTTTAGCTAAAAAGTCAAAAAGTTACTAAAAAAGTTAAAAAGCCAACAACTCATATCAAAAAGTCAAAGATTCCATTTTTTCTCTACTTTTTGCACATCTTTTCGTAAAAAGCCAAAAAGTCATCCCAAACATACTAGTTTTTTTTACATCACATTTTAGCCAAATAGCCAAAAAGTTACTAAATTAGCCTGTTCCCAAACGAGGCCTTAGACACTAGTCAGGAATGTTGTTACCATTCGAAATGTGTCAGGGTTAGTGTCATGTAGGGATACTTTGTTTTGGGGGGTTTTGTTCTGCTAGTGTCACTTGGTGTGTTGGATTGTTTTTTATGGTTGGGCCACCATATCATATGTGGTGGTTGTGTTGTTTTGTTGTAGTGTGTCACTCATTCCTCTGTTTTTCAATTATGTTTGGGGTGTATGTAATGTTGATTAATTAGGACACCGAATTCATTTAAAAATGTAACATTGTTATTGTCAATGTGTTTGACATACAATGCAAGTGTCACTATGTTGAGCTATTTTTGTCGTTGTGCCCCCTATATGTTGAGTTTGTTAATAGTGGTGTTCAGTTGAAATATAAATCGATTCACAATTAGGTAGCGTGTAATATTGGTTTACACATTGCATTCAAGGAGTTGTAAGGGGGGAGGGGGCTTGTAATGATATAGTTTTTTAGTTATGTAAATTGCATAATGTGTGAGGTTGGTTGTGTCGTTTTCGATTAGTTGTGTAATGGTCTGTTCCGCAATGGACGACAACCAAAACCAATAATCTCCATTCCCGACTTGGGTTGTGTATTAATGACGTAATAGAATGGTAGTGACGCTGTGATTTCCCATGATTTATTTGTGGCACAATAGGTAGTGTCGTTTAATAAATGAAACATATGCACACAGTTTTGCCGTTGTCATTGTTTGAGTTGTGCCAATGTGTTGTTTGTATTCAGTGTCGTTTCTTTGAATAGTGTGTTGTTATTTTTGTGAGCTTTGATTGCCAACAACTGGATTCACCCAATGGTGGTGACGTTGAGTGCAACATAGTTGATGACACTACGAAACACCCTAGTGGGACGTCACATGAGAAGGAAAAAGAGAGGTTAAAGATGCTGGTAGCCGGATAAGTGTGGCAAACATTATTCCTAGATTTGTTGGACTTGTCAAGCACATCGGAATTTGACACCGTTCGCAATGACCCCACTGGGACGAAGGAGCAACTAACACAAGCTATGCAGAAAATTCATGAATTGGAGAGCGAACTTCGTGCGAAATTAGAATGGGTACGCAAGTTGGATGGCTGGGTTGCATCCATGGAGAGAATGCTTGGAGCGCAATCCGCCTACCTCTTCATTGGATTTGATAGTGTTATCGTGTCGAAGGATGCTGAAATTGCACGCCTCACCAAACTAGTTTGACAGTTACAAGAAACAGTAACAAATTTGGAGGACCACGTCTACGACCGATGGTTCAAATCAAAGAATGCCATTGAATAGCCGTTCGGAAAAAGCACTGGGTTAGGCAAAGTGACAAGCAGCGATAGTGCGAAGCGTTCTGTTTCAATGCCTGGAGAAATGAAAAACGTTGTGAACCACGTCGCAGAATGTGTGGCTGACATGGATGGGGTTGAAGATTTAACTTTTGACCGCGTGAACATTTCGTGAGTACAATTGTGCAAGGGTCGGATATCAAAGGCATCCCGCCCGTCACGCAGGCCGTCACAAACCACGTCGTGGTTGTTGACAGGGTTGATTTTGTGAGAAGGGACAAGGCAACTATTACTAGTTCATGACCGAAGATGACGTCGCTGGTTAGACGTATTAATAATAAGCCACGATGAGAGTTAAGGTTGTCTGGTTACAAGTATAAGGGGTAGTTGGGCATGGTAGACAAAGATGCAAAGTGACAGTGACAAATGCAAGTAAGGCCGGTGTGATTTACAATGTTGATGATGTCGACGTGGATCGGAAGACATGGAATGGTTTTGGTATGAACAAGAAACATGCTGTGTAGAACTTGCTCAACAACAACGAGAAGAAGCTACTGGAAATCTTGTACAGCTTTGATGGTGATGGGTAATAAGTTTTTACTGTATACAAATGTATTTTTTTAATTTTTTTTGATAGTTTATTTGGAATATTGTAATGTGATTGTTGTTAAAAGTGATTACTGGATTGTAGGTCCATAATATGGGATGGTGGTGACAACAAGATACAAGTGCACTTCATGGATATCTAGGAATTGGTTCAACAGAACTCAATCAATGGGAATGAATGTACATCATCTCCTTTTATTTGAACACCATGCTACTGTTAGGTTACTGTTTAGTGATAATCGATGTGATAATCGTGGTAATATGTGGACTACGTAAATGTGATATTGTCGTGTGGTTTTGATACTTGTAACAATGTTGTGAATGGTGTAGGTGATCGATGCTTATGGTACTATGCCTATGGACTTGCAATAGAGTGCGGGAGAACGACCGAGTATATTGACATGTCATACGTGTATAATAGTGTGTGATTGGTATGTAATTACAATTCGAGCACACCATACCCCTTCCCCCCACAAACAAAAATGTGGCTTGCATTTGTGAATAATAAAATGCTATGTAGATTGCCAGGCGAAGGGCTACGGGACAGTCATATTCTCTCGTAGGTAGTATCAGGTTCTCTCTGCCACCGTTCGGGCCTTGGTGGAGCAAGCCAGCTTCGACACATTCTGTTTTGGGATCACAAGATGTAGGCCACCTAGTCGGCCATTGCAACCCTTATAGAGAGGTAGTGGGATATCACCAACTCCTTCCATTTCTCTTCTATAGGGGAGATGATGATTACCCTTTATGACTTGTCCATAATTACGGGTCTCCCAGTAGAGGGTGATCCAATCCCCTTTGACTTAGATATGGGATCCTGGGACGCCGTCTAACTTCATTTATTTAGGGCTATTCCCCTGAAGGATAGCTCGTGGATCATTTATTACAGCTGGTTGCACCAGAGATTCCACGACACACATCCTGACACTCCAGAGACCACCGCTCAGTATGCCCTCGGATTTCTTCCCTATTTGTGAACAGGGAGAATATCGTTGGATTATACTTTTTGAGCACGATGGTGGACATCCCCCAGATGAAGGATTATGATTAGGGAGGTGCCAGTCTAGCTACACTGTACAGTTATGTGAGCTCCTCCTCTCGTCGGAAGGTGAGGTTATCCGGGGGTATTAGCGCGCATAAGAGGTGCCCTTTGCTTCTTTTCAATTTGCTTTACTGCATTTTTCGATTTATACATTTATGACCTTATTTCTACTTGTTGTCTGATGCCATCCCTCTTTCTCATGCAGATATGGGCATATTCCTACTTTCTCGAGCTTGTCCCGATTCCCATGTGGGAGATTGATTGGGCGGTGCCTCAGTCCTTATACTTTGATGAGGCCCTCAGACTGCGCAACCACCAGTCTCGCAACTTCACCCATTTCCACTATTTCTTCAACATTATGACTCTTGCTTAGGTAAACATTTAGAACTCAGAACTCATACTTATCAATTTTATCATTTAGCTTCCTTCATCTGGACTTTTGATTGCGACTTACTCTTTCAAACATATAGGTAGACTGGAGCCCCTAGGTGTCTATGCACCATGCTAAGAGGGAGCGGTATGTTGTGTCATGGGGAGCCTCTAGAGCGAGGATATTATTTGAAGGCCCCTTCAACCAGGCTTGATACTTGAGAAAGTTCTTTCTTTTCTAGACCTTAGATCATGCAATACAGGATATCCCATCTCCTCTACCTGCTCGAATGAAAATTACTGATCTAATCACCGATATGGTGCAACTTGAGGTCATGTTAAATGGACATGATACTAACCAGTTTCGTATGCCTGGGGATTACACTGCTTTCTTATAGTCCTATATCATGCCCTTCATTACTCCTGATACGGTCCAAGTACTAGAAGATGCCGTAGCCACTGCTGTTATTCCTACTGATGCTCTTGTCCCTAGAGTATTCCACCCCTCGATCCTACTACCAGCTTTCTAGCACTTCCTTCCTCAGTTACATACATGAGGCCAAGTGGTGCTCTTAGAGAGGTCCCTCTACAGATTCTTGAGGATCGGGTGCTCATCTTACTCCTGAGATGAGACAAGTATATCTCATTGCTCACATGGCTTTTTAGATACCCCTTATACTGATTCATTTTGCTCTATTCTGCTTTATTGTTGGCTAACACTACTTTACTATGCTTTATTCATACTCTTATTTCTATTTGCAACCCCCTGCGGCCTACATTGAGCGATGTCTGAAGGTGATTGAGTCCTTAGTTCACATAGTGCGGAGAAGGAAGCACGCCCTTGCCGCAGCTAGCGTTCAGGTATCCTATTCTGATCCATTCTGTACTGTCTGTCCTCATACTTTTGCCTTGATACACTCTAATAGACTATCCTTATCTCCATACCTTTCTTAGTTGATATTCTATTTATTGTCAACCCTTTATTTCAACTTACTGCGGTACTAGTGATGCCTCCTCCAATAGTTGGGAGGGAAGTAGGTTATCCTCCAGCTCGGAGGAGAGGCGCTAATAAAGGTCGTAGCAGGGGTGCCCCCGGCAAAGGTAGAGATAGAGAGGATCAGGTCACAGAGAGCTTTTCCTTTTCGGAGAGGACTCCCACTACTTCCCGGGAGAAGGATCTTGGCATTGATGAGACCTCTGAGGATAGTAAGGGGGATGCGAGCATCGATATTGAGCACTTTGAGGGCAGTGATGCTAAGTGTGATAATGATGAGAAAGAGGAGGGCAGCAGAAGCGATAGTGGTTCTGATGATGGCTCTAGAGATGGTACTAGTGACAGTGAGAGCGACAGTGGCTCTGATGGAGAAGGTGGAGATAAGGTTGGTTACGAGGCAATTGTCGAGGCAGAGGGTAGCAGCGCGGATAGGGATGATACTGGGGTTCCGCCGGCAAAAGGGACAAAGAAGGCTAGCTGACCCTAATTCCTTCTGTCTTGTACTTTTTTTTTTCTTTTTTTTTTTATTTCTCTTTTTGTACATTCCTTTTGCTTTGCAATTAGAAAATCATGTATAGCTTCAGATAGTTTTTTTATAAAAAAAAAACTTTTGTAGCACTTTTGACTGGGAAGTAATGAAAGAAACACTTTTGTTTTTGGATCATCTCGGATGTCTAAGCATGCATGGCACTGCACTCGAGCACACATAGTTTTTTGATTTTGAAATTGAGGATGGTTGTACTTGGGCGAATTCTGAATCTGATATCAAGCCTATGACCAACCAAAACACACAATACAACTTGATAAATGCATAGCATAGTAAAGACAATCAAAACACACCTATTTACACCTATTGGGATAAAAAAGACTTAAAACAAGACCTGAAACGAAATCTATAAGCTAAACTGCAAAACTACATTGCTTTTACAATTCTGAGGATCGGCCAACCACAAATTTGGCTGGCCAAGCCAATCATGGCCGGCCAGTCAAAGGTTCTAGCTAGACAACGAAATACTACTATCGAACACTCATGTACTCTTATCTCTTTAAAAGATGGTTCGAGACTGCTTTTTTACCCATGTAGTGGAAAACTGAGAAGTTTCTTCTGTAAATGGAGGCTCCAACTATAGCTTGGCTCCAAGATTGGATAGATTCTTTGGATAGCACCGATAAAGTGAATTTCGGGAGGTTCAGCCTAAATGTCCTTTTCCCTCAAAATCGCACCCCATTTCATCTTCCTTTCCTCCAAATGACGGTTCACTATTGGGATCCATGTATTCCACTTTGGTATGCAAGAGCTCTGTCCGACCATTGAAGAATTTTGGGCATATATGGAGCTTTCCTAAGATGAAGAAACCATGCCTCAACCCAATTTCAGCCATGCTCATGCCTTAACTGGATGTGTGGTCCATCTCCAAACGAGGCCCGATCCTTGGCTCACAATAAGGGTTTGGACGTGTTTAGATTGACTCACCAATTGTCTATTGTTAGAGATAGGAGTGATCCTATTTGGCCAGAGTGTTGTTAACATGCACTTTGCATATGCCTACTCGCACGCTACTTACTTGCCCCTGGTGATAATAGGATGAGCATCAAAGTTA
Source organism: Camellia granthamiana (assembly GCA_036172215.1). NCBI lineage: Eukaryota > Viridiplantae > Streptophyta > Magnoliopsida > Ericales > Theaceae > Camellia > Camellia granthamiana. Next base: position 147,563,516 of record CM069906.1, read on the forward strand.
TCGAGGTGGCCCAATGACTATGGGAGGATTAGAGTTGCATGGGTTTAGCATGAGCCAGACTTTGATGGGTTTAGATGCATTCTACAAGCAAGAGACTTTTCAATTGATAGAGAGTCCATTACTTCTTTAGGTACCGTTTCCCACTATTTCTTACTTTATATTTCTTACATCACTTTGGCCCTCTTCACTCGATTTTTTTTCCCTCAAAACCCTCTCTCACTTTTCCCACTCTACGCATATCTCTCCATTCTTTTATCTCTCTTGTTTTTCATTCCTCCCCAAGTATGGTTGATGGATAAACTAAAAGTAGTGGACCCCTGTGCTCAATACTTGGCTAGGGACTACTTTTTTTGAACCCGAATAGTAAATTTACCTTTAAAGAAATTGTGGTATGACTGGATGTGCAGCAGATCTGCAACGGACATTGCCTGGCATTGCCGTTGGCTAGACTTGCCTCCATTGACGTACATTATGTTCCACTAACTGGGTGTGTAATTGATCGGCTTGACACACTACATCTTCTACTTTCCTTTCAGATTCAGGTGACAGTTTGGACATGATCAAACCCGTCCTACTAATAAAATTGAGTATCTTGCTTCATTTTTGTTCCGAGATAGGCAACTTCCTCTATACGCAACTACTTGGCGGATGATGGAGCTCTTGGCTCCTGCTGGTGTTTTCAGTCATGCCCTTTCTCATGAGTGCTTGTTTTGGCTTGAGAAGGAGGCACATATGGGCGCATCCTTGGTAGCAGAATCTTCTAATGCTGCGGGAAGAGGGCCAAAGACTTGACTCGACTATGCCCCTAGTTTATTTCTTTGACCTTTGCTTTTATGATGTAAAATATTTTAATTAATATGGAAGTGGAGTTAAGTATGTTTGCCCCGCTTTTGTTCTAAAATCAAGTAAGAAAGATTGTAGGTATTGAAAAGCTTCCTCTTAGGTCTAATGAAAAGTTCATTTTGCTAAAAGATATTTGAGAAAATCAATTTGTTTTGCTAAAAAAACCAAACCAAACTAAACACATTTTCGCTAACAACCACAACTTAACATACCCGCAATCAACCTTTGAAGCTTGCACAACCTCGAATTAATTCCTTGGACAGGATTCTTCGCACCTCTTTCACCATTGTGTCAGATAACCGAATCTAAATCTGAGTAAATCGATCGATCATGGATAAGACAACCGAGTTGTAAATGGTTTGAGCCATATGTATCCTAGGGATAGGAATCAAGCCTCACATAGTTTACGATTAGGATTCACTCGGGTGTTTACTCTCTCTTTTTGTGCTCTAATTTTTGCCAAAACTGCCCTTTCGGGTTTTCAACCTTACGAGCTCCACTTTATTTGTTTTCCTTTTCTTGCTATAACTTTTGTCTGGGTTGCCCTTTCGGGTATTTGGGCCAGCGAGCCTCTTAAGGGTAGTATTTCTTCAACTTGTCTTTGTTGATTAGTTGTGAAAACTCCAGTTCATCTAGATCCATCAGAATAACCGCTCCTCCTAACCAATTTGACTTGATGATGTAAAGACCAATCCAACTAGGTTTGAACACGACCTTACGATCGTAAATCGGAGCCCAATTGTCATTCAACAGTAGATCTCCTTCATTCAGATTCCTGGACTTGACCTTCTTTTTGAACACTCGAGCAATCCTGCATTGATACCCCTGTACATGGTATAAAGCCTTTAATCTTCTCTCATCAAATAACATTAGCTCCTCAAATCAATTCTGTTGCCAATCGGCCTCTATTATCTGACACTCAACTATAATTCTTAGCAAAGGTACCTCTACCTCAATCTGTAGCACTACTTCTATCTCATAGACCAAAAAATAAGAGGTTTCCCCAGTAGATGTCCTGATCGAGGTCCTGTGGCCCCACAATGCGAAAGGCATCTTATTCGGCTAATCCTTGTATGTTTCCACCATCTTTTGTAAGATATTCTTGATATTTTTGTTTGCTGCTTTAACGGCTCCATTAGTTTGTGGCCTATAGGTTGATGACTTGTAAGAGGCCACATTATATTTCTCGAATAGATCGATCATCTCTCCCTTGAGGTGCGAACCGTTGTCTGAAACAATCTCCTTTGAAACCCCATATCGACAAATGATGTTGTTCCTTATAAACTTGGCCACGTGTGATGCTTTCAACACTGCATATGATTGTGCCTTCACCCACTTGGTAAAATAATCGAATGCCACCAGAATAAACTGATGTCCATTTGACGCTTTTGGTGTTACTGTTCCAATAACATCAATTTCCTAGATAGAGAAAGGCCACGGCGAAGTCATGTTGTACAACTTTCGAAGGTGGGATGTTCATGTGATTGCCGGATAAAACTGACACAATCACTTTCAATAGTTAACTAGTAATATCCTTGTCAATTTTTCTAGTTAGCATATTACCATTATTCCTCTCCATGGACAGATTCCATGATGCGGTTTATTTCATTTTCCTCCATACATAACTTATGCATTTCTAGGTGACCCATTCTGTACAACTTATCTCCATAGATAATAAATTGAATGGCTAGACGTCGTATCCCCTTTTGTCATCAGCATTTGCCCCTTGTGGGTATACTTCTTTTTCTAGAAAATTTTAAATATCAAAGTACCAAGGACTTTTATCTTGGGCTTCTTTTGTCATAGCAATCATCTCGTATACATGTGTGTATCTCTGCTCTATGACAATCAGATGCTTCCTCACCTTAATTGGTATGTCCACTATTGAAGCTAACGTTGCCAAAGCATTAGCGAACTTATTGTTCTCCCTCACCAAGTGTGTAAATGTCAATCATTCGAACCTCGGGATCAGCGTATCTACGGTCTGATGATAGACTTTCATTTTCTCTTCTTTCAATCTCCAATCTCTATTGGCTTGAGACACAACCAGGTTTGAATCTCCAATCACATCCAATCTTATTGCCCCTAGTTCCAAGGCAGCTTCCAGTTCGACTATGCATGCCTCATACCCTGCCTGATTATTGGATACTTTAGACTGGAGTTTGAAGGCCAGAGGCACATGAGAATCGTCGGGTGCTATGAGCAAAACTCCTATCCTGTATTCATACTAATTGGCAACTCCGTCAAAATACAATTTCCAAGTGTCCTCTTCTAATTGCAGTAGCTCTTCATTTGGGAATTCATACTCCCTGCCCTCTTCTCTCCATTGATCAAGTGGTTTGCCAAGAACTCTACTACGACTCTTCCTTTGACAGATTTGCGAGTGTCATATCGAAGATCGAATTCGAAAAGCAAAAATAGCCATCGAGCTAGTCTACCAGTAAGTGCTAGCTTCTCAAAGAGATATTTGATGGGATCTAATCTTGAAACCAAGATTACTAAGTGTGCTAACAAGTAATGCGTGAACTTTTTGGTGGCCCACACCAAGGCTAGACGAGCCTTTTCTAGAGGGGTGTAACGGATTTCGTATTCCAATATTTTCTTGCTCAGATAGTATATGGCCTTTTCCACTTTCTCCTCCAATTCTTGCGCTAACATGCAACCCATAGTAGATTCAGTCATTGACAAGTATAGGATCAATGGTTTCCCTGGCTCGGAGAGGTGATAACATAGGCGGATTTTGCAGATATTGCTTGATTTACTGAAAGCATAATTGCATCGGTGTAGACGCGCCCTTGGGCTTTGCTACTACAGTTCGGACTCAAATGTCACGGTTTTGAATCTAATCCCGCAAAGTGCAATGCGAGACCGATAAATCACCAAAGAGTCCAAATCCGGTAAATCATTTTGGAAAACTGATTTTTAAGAAGGAAGTGCCAAACATGGACTGCTTTGCCAGATACAGAGTCACCACCTAAATATTTTATTTTGGGAGAATTTAGGAAACATTGACTCGTGCCTAAGGCCACGTGTCCGTCATCGCCAAAGTTGCCTCGGCTCGAGAACTTGGGTACGATTGGGGAAGGTCATCTATGAGCACCCCCACTCGCCCGATCAAAGATCGGCCTGTACTAAACATGATATCTTGTTTTTTAAAACACATGCGTTCTTATTCCGGTTAATTAGCTAGAATTACTATGTGATGCGCACAACACACAAGTATAGACTAGATCACCTAATTTAGAACAAAGCATCGCATATCCGTTTGTTTGAAAACGGTTTGAAGTTTGCTACTCGCAAGTAGGCTAACACGGATTTCAATGAATCGTTCCAATTCAAGTAATCCAACCTTCACCCACAGGCATTCAAGCAGTTATATCATATAAGCAATTAGCCTCATGGCAAGCATGCTGTCATGTTAACACTCACACACATGCAAGATGTTAAAACGTAAACACTCACAGTGTACTCCGAGCCAAAATAAAGAACTAGTTAGTAATCAAATGCATGATCCTAGCTCATTTTAAGATGGCTAATGCAACACATGCAAAATGCAACTAGAGATAGGCTCGGCTATTCTAAAATAGCATGTGAGATGCAATACTCCAATACATGTATTCAAGTAAGAATTGAAATACAATGCAGTTAGTATGATGTGCCGAGCCGGGTGCATGCAATACAGATGAATGGATGCAAACATACGAGCATAAGGATGCTAAATGAAATGTGCCCTAGAACTAACCATCGTAAGTGGTTAAGTAAAAGGGAAAAAGAAGTGGGGTTAGAAGACATGCATCACACACACGCACGCTTATTACATCAATTGCGCCCTCTCGACGGAGGGACCGAAAGAATAATACAAATCAACTAATTAACTAACTAACAAGCTAATTAATTAATTACACAACCAAATCGAAATAAATAACTATTCTAAGTTATTAAAACACTGAAATGGCCTCGAGACGAGGGATGAATGCATGCTTGGACGGCTTCGCTCGGAAATCCATCGCCATGCTTCATGTTGCCTCTGTTTGCATTGCTCTATACCTCTGAAAATTGTGTCAACTTCTGTGACACTTCTGAACCACCTTGTGGGCATACTAAGAGGCCATCGGCCAAAATATAGAGCCATCAGCCAAGGGAAACTAGTTATCAACCAAAGCTAAGGCTCTCAGCCAAATGTTTGTAGCCGACCGGCACTAGATATGGTCGATCGGCCATCTCTTCCTGCAAACTGCTCCTGTTGCTGCAGCAGAGGACAAACAGAGCATGGTAATGCATTTACAAGACAATGTTTGCACCACCACCCTCCCTATCATGTCATGAGCTCAAGGGAGTATAGTCCTCGACCCTCGGGCCACCAATCACGTATTCCAATGCATGATGGCCAAATGAGCCAAGTGTGCAATTCAATATCGAATGAAATGCACAAAAACACACAAGGGGCCCCAACCTCTATCATGCTTGATCAAGAGGCCAGGGAATGCACACACATGCAATGCAACCTAAGCATGCAAGCAACTCAAGCATGATACAAATCTAATGCAACATGAGCATGCAAGCATACAATATGCAATAGGCATACAACCTAAATATGCAAACATGCATAGCATGCAACAACATGCAAAATGAAACAAGCATGCAATAACATGGTAAGATGGACTTAAACCAAAATGGGCCATTCTAAAAAATGCCCAAATCAGTGGCCAAAGTGCTAAGAAATGAGGGACAAAAACACATACAAACATGCACATGTGATGGCCTATCACCTAGGCATAAGAGGGCAACTTCCAAGAACACTTAAAAGGGGACAAATATGGACATGTGACAAACATTGTAAGCTTTGAAATCATGCATGGAAAGTTACCAAACCAACCAAAGTACACAAGCAAAGCATGCAAGAAAGCCTAAAGCTTAAGACTAGCCAAGGGACTCAAACCATGGCTATGTGAAACATGAAGCAAATGGCAAGTATAATCCAAAATAGTCCTAGATCATGCCAAAATGAGCCTAAAACATGCAAGGACCAAAGCCAAAATAAGCTAGAACAAATGGCCAAAAGCATGAGGCATGCAAGGCTACAAAAGAGGTGTTACACTGCACCTATCAAAACCAAACATGGCATGACTTAAGCAATGAAAAACAGAGTTATGGCATGGTAAAACAAGACCAAAAACCCACTTAGATGGCATCCCAAAGACCTAAGCATTGAGGCATGCACAATGACCCATTCATGAGGCATAAAACATCAACTCTTTAAAGCATTAAAGGATTGATGAGTGCAAGTATATGAGCATACTATATGGACTGAAATAACATAACAAGTGATGCCAAATCACTGAAATGGCCCAAGTAAAGCATGCTAGAGACTTGGACACTTAAGGCTAACAAGCTAGAATGCCTTATGGCTATACAAAGCATGGCATATATGACCAAAACAACACAAATCATACCTTAAACATGGTGAAACATAAACAAAGTCTTCTCAGAGCTACGCCAAAAGCATGCTAAAATGATATGTTAAAGCATGAGACACATTAGGCTATTTCATAGAAATGCACTAAAGTGCATGAAGCATGCAAGGAGCTATTAAACCAAACCCTAACAGAGGTATGACATGGTAAAACAAGCCCAAGAACATGCTGAAATGGACACAACATAGGCTAGAATGTCATGCTACTTCATGAAGCATACAAAGCTAGTGTGTGTGATTTACACTACAGGTGTATAAACCATGTATGGAATGACCAAGACAAGCAAAAATTGTGGTAAGCCTCAGCAAAATAGCCACAAATACACGCTAAAATATGGCTAACATGAACTTAACAAACATGCTCACACAGGAGGCATATTAAGGCAAATATTGAAAACACAAGGAGAGGGGATGACCCTCTCCTTTTTAGGACCTTAAAACACCATCCCCACCACTGAAATCCAGAGGAATTTCAGTGGTGGGAAGGCCAAAACAAGGTAATCCCAAGGCTTAAAAAGAAGGCATAAGAATAAGGCCAAACAAGGCCTAAGAGGGGGTAAACATCCCCAAACCAAAAAGTGACCTTAAACAAAGGTCTAAAGCTTGTAAAATCAGAAATTTTATCAGTTAAGAGTTAAGCTTAAAAAATAAGCAAGAAGGTCTAAAAGCTTAAGTAAGAAAGGGGTATTAGAAGCAAGTTTGCTCACCCTTGAAGAACACTCTCAAGAACAAAGCTCCAGCAGGTTTTCCAAGCTTAAACCCCTTCAAGAACTCTGAAATCAACCTCAAGGGACCTCAGCTCCAAGAGGATGGTGTTCTAGTGTTTGTTTGTGTATAATAGTAAGACAATACTACACTTTTGAGTACAAAACAAGGCTAAACAAAGAAGAATAGATATAAAAGTATATATATCCCTCAAGACTCCATTTTCTGAACCCTTGAGGAGGGAGGACATGGTTCTCTCTTATAGAGAACCAAAAGCAAAGCTTCTTGAGGAAGCTAAGCAAAAAGGCAAATCCCTTCATACACGTGTATGGAGGGGGTGAATTGTGCATGCCAACTGTGACAGCTAGCACAAAATATCTACATAAAGCAGATGAATAGGGTTCGGCCAGAAAACATGGACGATCGACCAACATAAGTGCCGGTTGACCAAATAATGTGTCGATCGGCCAACACTGTTGGTCGATGGAAAGAAAACAAGGCCGATGGCCTCAAGCCTTGGCCGATGGGTTGAGGGGATGGCCAACAAGCCACCCTCTTCCCTCAAAAGCAAAAACACAAGTGCTTGGTCCACGACCAAGCACAAAACAGACAAGTTGAGAGATCTTGAGGCAAGGCGCGCGATCGAGGCCTCCGGGAACTCAAAACGAACACAAGCATAGATGATCATCGAGTGTTCAAACGATGACGTCCAAGTCTTGAGGACGGTCAAAAATGGGGTGTCTACAATCGGTCATCCCATTGGAACTTCTTCCCTTTCTTCAACAAGCCAAATAGTGAATCACAAGTAGATGCTAATTTAGAAATAAAGCTTCTTATGAATTGCACTTTCCTTAAAAAACCTTGTACCTCCTTTTCAGTCATTGGTGGAGGCATTTCTAAGATGGCCTTGATTTTGGACGGGTTAATCTCGATTCCACGTTACATGATTAAGAAATCCAGCATCTTTCCTACAGTCATCCCAAAAGTACATTTTTGTTGGTTCAGCCTGTATTCTCAAATTCTTTCAAAGAACCTTCTCAAAGCCTCATAATGATTTTCTTGTTCCTTGGACTTGACAATCATATCATCCACGTACACTTCAACCTCCTTGTGAATCATGTCATGCAATATGGTGGTTGCTGCTCTCTGGTAGGTGGCTCTGGCATTTTCAACCCGAATGGCATAACCCGATAGTAGTAAGTCCCCCACTGAGTAGTGAATGCTATATTCTCTCGGCCCTCACGCACCATGGAGATCTAATTATACCCTAAAAACCTATCCATAAACGAAATCAGAGCAGGGCCTGCAATGAAATCTACCAATTTATCAATGTGTGGTAGTGGAAAGTCATCTTTAGGGCTAGCCTTATTTAGATATCTGAAATCAACACAGACTCGAATCTTGCCATCCTTCTTTGGAACTGGAATGATATTTGCTAACCACGTCGGATACTCTGACACAATCAAAAATCCTGCATCGATTTGCTTAGTTGCTTCCTTTTTAATCTTCAATGCCCAATCTGGTTGAATTCTACGAAGCTTCTACTTGACAGGTTTAGCCTGGGGATCAAGAGGGATCTTATGATGGACAATTTTGGGATCTTTAAATTCTTGTAACCAAGCAACTAATTGCTCGCATTCTTTCAAAGATAGTGTAGAACTAATCTGGACCAAGCGAAGATCTTCCTCAGTACCCATATTAATCGGAACAATCTCATCCATCAAAGGTTTTACGTGTCTTTCCCATCTAAATTAATCAATTTTTTCAAAGCTCAAGGAATTTCTTCCTCTTTGCTTTCATTAAAAGTTTGAAAATCTTGGTCAATGCAATAAATTCAAGGCACAGAAAAGTAAGCACAATCCACAAGATTCTGATTTAACAGGCCTGGCTCAGCAGATATAGTGGACTCAAAAGAAAACAAAAAATACGACCGAGACGGGGCAGTGGCATATGGGTTATGAACCCCAGAAACACCAAACTCAGAACTACCAAAAAAACCTGAGTTTGACTCCGACTATACAGACTTAGTGGAATTAGACTCCGACTCATTATCAGATTCAGACTCCACGATACAACCCCTCTCGAGTTGCCAGGTCAAATGAGATGCCTCAGATGCATCCAAAATGAGGTCACTGCAATCTGCGGACGATCCTTCCCCGATCACAAAATCACTAACATCCTCAAAACCCTGCAACTCAGTGCTAACTTCACGGTCTGCTAGTGTCAACTCCACTTTGTCTCCTTTTGTTTTAGCCAAATAGTTATTTCTGCCTTGGTCCAAGCCATTTCCGAAGTCTGCTTCCTCATCCTCACTTTTAGACAACTGGTGATCAAAGAAAATCGCAAATCTAGTAAGACGCTTATTTTTCTCAAGGTTCACCCATGGTTTAAGAAAATCGCAAAAGGAGAAATCAGCTCCTTCTCTGATAAAGCGACCATTCAGGGTTCCCCGGATCAGTTTGTATTTCAATTTATATTGCCTACCGGCCCTCTTCACTTTATCCCTTTCTCTGACCTTATCCCATTTCTTCTTCCAATCTTTTTTCGTGGATCTGTACCCTAACCCAAATGAATGGGGGTTATGGGTCACTTCCTTTGTCGTTGCAATACCTTTTCTACCACTCTTTCCAAGTCTCATCCCTAGGATATGTCCTAACTTGCTCATGAAGTAAATTAACTAAGCATTTAGGTATATTTCGTCTTCATCTACCATGATAGTCTGGACTAACTGAGCCTCAGCTAAAGTGAACCCAGAAAGAAAAATGGCTTCTTCCCCATAATCTATCTCCAAACTAGGGTTGTTACCTCAGGTGGAGAATGGATAGATGAATTTTCGAAGATAGTAGCGATCTCTCCAACATTTGGGTATTTGACCAGTCGATGCATTGTGGAAGAAATGGCTTTCATTTGATGTAACCAAGGCCTACCCAATAGCAAATTGAAGGTCGCCAGCACATCTATGACGTGAAACTCAGTTTCATGCTTAGATGGTCCTACCAAAATCCATATTTTAACAGTGCCCATAACCTCTCGACTAGTGTTGTCATATGCTCGAATCAACTGATTTGTTAGTGCAAAGTCTGCTACCTTCAACCTTATTGCATAAGTAGTATGTGAAAGGCACACATTTATAGCTAACCCAGTGTCAATTAGAACCACAGGAACCTACTTTTTTCAGCATTCCAGAGACACATACAAAGGCTTATTGTGCTCTGATCCTTCTAGAATGAGTTCCTTATATGAGAAAATCCTGGATGGAATGGGCCCAGTTGGCGTGATCAATGACACTAGCTGGTCTGGTGTAGTATCAATGGACAACTTAGCTTTGCTTAATGCTATGAGCATAACATGTCGATGTTCTCGTGGCATTATGAGAAATCCCCATACTAAGATATTAGCATGGATCTTCTTCAACTTTTTAAGGACGAGATCTACATCTTCTTCCTTTTCCTTCTTTTTCCCTTTCTCCACATCTTTTCCTGACGGCTCGCCTTGATTTAGGTGTGAGAGCTTAAAGAAATGCCCGCTTCTAGTTTGATGATCATTCTCTTTGGAATACCAGGTATCATCTAGTGCATTGTTTCCCTAACATTCATCTGTGTGGATGAAGTGTGATCATTGTCTTCCTACCATTCCCCTTCATTTATAGATAGGCAATCATCTAGCTCAACATGTATCATTCCTACATTGCAATCATCTCATTTTGGCTGGTAAGGTGATGTTGACTGGATTTCTATAAAGATCTCCCTCATTTTCAAATGTGTTTATGCTTGATTAGCTCTTTGCGTTTCTTCTTCTACCATTGGACCAGTTGGCCTAGTGTTCTTGGATTCAGGGACTACCCTCGCAACTTCTCTTGTTGGCACTTTTTTTCCTATTTTCTTTATTTTGGACTCTTCTAGCTTACTACTTTCTCTAGTTTCACTGCTTTTGTCTTCCTTGTCCTTTCCCTTTATTTTTCTAGTGGCTTGTGTTATTTTTCTTGATTCCTCGTCATTTCCTTTTGTTTCCAAATCCTCTTCACTACTTGCCCATCTGTAGACACTGGCCAAATTGTTCGGGTTTCACCATTCAATTTGTACATCTTCCAGGCTCTATTCTTCGAAGAAATTAAGGTTATCCAAGTCATCTTCTAAATCAGCCAAATCATCCAGCCCTTGTTCAAGTGCATCATTCCTGATAACATTAATATAGAATGCACTAGGTAAAACAACCTTCGACTTTGGACGGCCAATTGGTACTATATATTTGCCAGGATCACATCCTGGCAAATCTCTAGTTTCTATTGCTGGCACTTCTGTTGCCACCACATAATTTTTGGGTTCTAACTGAGATTGAGCTGTATTTAACACACATGGATTGATGCTCTGCAAAATATGGACTTCAGGTTTAGGTAAATGGGAAGAGGTGATGTGTATGCTGGGGTCAAAGGCAAGAGATAGTGTATGGATAAGGTTAAGATGGGGAGATGACAGAACTCGATCATGGGTAGACAACGGGTTGGTAGTGACATTTGGCCTGTGTGGTGGGGCTTGTGGGGGAGCTATGACCTTACAGTCTATAAGGTCCTAAATCTCATGATAGAGAAGAATGCAACGGTCAGTTTCATGGTCTTGTTGCTAATGAAAGGCACAATATTTGAATGCATCATGCCTAGGTAGAAATAGGTTAGGAAGGGGTCGAAGATTTGGGAGTTTAAGATGGCCTTTTTCTACCAATGTTTTCAAAGCTCGGGTAAGAGTCATATAGAGTGGATGGAAATCATGGTTCGGGAAACGATTTCGATTGTAGGATTGTGGCATCTGTAAAAGGATTGGCTATTTTTGCGGAGGTGGTGACAATGTTAACTTCTGAAAGTTTCATGGCTGTGTTACTACTGCTAGTATCATTGGAAATGAGAACAAAAGTCTTTCTTAGAGGTTCTTTCTCATCTATAATGATCCCTTGTTTCATAGTGTCTTCAATCTGGACTCCTATGTCGTGGAGATCTTTGAAAGTAAAGAGTTTGAGAACTATCATCTTTTGTAACATCTTGCCATGAAGGTTCCTTACCACTATCCGGATTTGATTCTTCTCTAAGGGCCTGTTAGTCATCATGGCTGCCTTAGTGTAAAAACCTCGATTTGTAATTAACTACTAATCTGTAATTAAGAATGCTAACTAAGTGTTTAGAATGGAATTATGTGTTTATTGTGTATTTTGTCTGCTATTTGGTTTTCTATCTGTTACTTATAGAAATATTTGTCTAGAATTCTGCTTTGTTCTGAGAATTGAAGGCCTTATTGGCATCCGGGCAATTTCTATTCTCGAGGAGAGCAATCTTAGGCAAGGAAAGGTTTACACCCTAGTTTAAGTAAATGCCCAGAACACTGAGACGACTGACGCATGTACTATTTTAATTATATGCAAATGTACGTATGAAAATCAATTTGGGAAATTCGTATAACCTTTGGCATGAAATGAATTGTGAATATGTTGCCTGAACCAACTGAATTATTAGAATCATGAACCTATGCTTCATGTCCTGATTTTTACTGCTTTGTGAAATGTTGTTAAAACTAATGGGATAGAACTCTACTTATTGAACATTTTTTAAACTCTACGGATTTGATAAATTACCTATGCTATGGAAAATGTTTGGACTTGTATATATATGCATACCTTTGCTTGGAATGTTAATTGATTCGAACTCCACACACTCTTTTGTACCTGCTGTATCATGAAATCATTGCCTTAACTATTGAATCTGGGGAGATTGTTTTGTGTTCATCCATACATCGAACTTGTGAATTCGTACTGGAAGTGTTATTAAATTCTGGACATGCACATTTATAACTATACCTTTGCTCAGAATGATTTTTCATGCTATTTGTTTTATTAACTAGACCACCAGGACTATAACTCTGTGATTGCGTAACTTGTTGGAACACCCCAGATAGTAAACCTATGCTTTAGTGATTGTATGACTGATTTGGAACTTCTGCATAACAACTCACTATTATGTGCCACCGAGGAACCTTGTATGATACATTGCTGTGTACCGTATGCCTACATGAAAGACTTCTTTGGAAACTGCTTTATTGACTATGATACTTACCTCTTGATATGGACTTCATTTGTTTTGTTGGCTGTACTTCGAATGTTGTAGTTAAGTATGTAGGTATAACGTGAGAATGATTTTTGGAAGTTTTAAATATTCTGCTTCATATAAGTCTGCACAGCTCATTGGACGATTATATTTATGTATTTGCTTTCGTTAGCCCCTCAATTTTGTTTAATTTTTTCAAAGGCCTTCGATAATCCCGAGATTACTAGTCGGTTACGACGCTAAACTTATAAGAGCGGGTTTGGGTCGTGACACTTAGCCTTTCATCTTGCTATGAATTCAACGAAGCTTTCCTTCGGTTCTTGGCGTGTGGCTTCCAAATCTGAGGTAGTTACCTCAATCTGTGTTATAGGATTACTGAGCAATGAATGTCTCAATCAATTTCTCCCAATTTTGCTTTACCTTATCTTCCAGTTTGGTATACTAAGTTGCAGTAATTCCCGACAAAGTTCTCCCAAACAAAGACAACTTCTGGGATGGGTCAGACCCATAGGTTTCAGAGCATCTGAGAATAGACAGATATGTATGATAGGGTCTCATGATCCGTCAAGCTGGTCAATATGTGGCATTTTGAATCTTTCCGGTAATTTGACAACTGCTTCCATGTATCCATCATCTATATCAGGAATGGAATTAATCCCTTGGGATTTTTTGAATAACTTGTCTAACTTGGCTATATTCAACATGTGTCATGACCCAAACCCGCCCCTATAGGTTTAGTATCGTAACCGGTCAGTAATCCTAAGATTACCGAAGGCCTCTGAAACAAATTAACAAAATAAAGGGTTAGCAGAAGCAAGTATCAAAATACAAGGTCCATAGAACTGTGCAGACTTATATAAGACATAAAATTTTAACTTATATTTACATATATTAACATATCATTCTTACGTCACCCATAACAGATAAAACAAAAAGGGGCTTACCCCTATTAGAGATAAATAAAACCTTGGCCAAAAGACATAAGAAATAAAACTTAAGACTTGTTCATAACTTAGTTAGGAACATTGCCCATAGAACTTGACCACAAAAGACTATCAGGAACCTCCACGTGAGGGACAATGTTTGGCTTGACCAAAAACAGATCCAGACTGGAAGTCTTAAGCTTGATCACGCGCCTAGTCACCTATATACATAATCCAAATAATAAGCTGGAGCCTAGTGAATAACAACAGAGTAAAGGTTTTATGAATGATGTTCATAACAGATTTAGAAATCAGAATTCAAATTAGAAACAAATTCATATACTTATTCAAATTTATAAACAGTCATACGTGGTACATCTATTAGCGCTAATAGATCAGATTGGTCATAAAGACCCATATGCAAAGCAGGTGGTTATAAAGATCTATATTCACATGAGATAGTCATTAAGCCCCACGTACAAATCAAATAGTTGATCATGCATAATCAGTTCCATTAATGGAACCCGCGTGAAACCCTGGTACCAGGTAACACATTACAAATACGCATAATGCTAAGGATGCCATGATATATTTCAGAAATAGGACAATCCTTCGCCTATACAGAAAATATCATTTCAAAAATCAGAGCTTATCATATCAGGCAGAAAATACTTATAATTAAACATATCTTTACAAGGTTGTTACTCACAGATAGCTCTAGAAACAAAGCAGACGGATCAAACAGATGGTAGCTCGTGACCTACACAAACACATAACGGATACCAACTAAAACATACGTTCCATAGATACCTAACTTATTACATTTATTTCCTTAGTGCTTCTAATTCATATCCTTATTGTTATGGCCTAAACCATGGCTTAAGAATGCCTAGGATACCTAGGGCAGTTCATTCGAGCGCACTTTTGTTGCTCGAGCGGTCTGCAAAGTTTGCAAAAGTACTGGATGCTCTTATTTCACGCTCGAGCTAACTTCTTGGTCACTCAAGCCAAGATTGAAAATAAATGGTGGTTGCTCGAGCGGTCTTTTGGCCAATTGAGCCAACCATCAAACTCTACAAAACTACTAAGAGCTCGCAAAGTACGCTCGAGTTAATAATTCATCGCTCGAGCGAACCCGCGAATTCTAGGATTTCCCATATTGCTCTTCAAGGTTCAAAACTGGATTTCAAAGCTTCAATCTTGTTCCCTTGGGCCAAAAACTTTAGAAAATACTTGGAAACTTGTAGTAAACCATGAAATGAAGTTCAATTCACAAAATCAAAGACCAAAAGCAAGTGAATTCTTCAAAACCAAACCTTTACCATAATGTATAGCAAATGCATGCATTGTTTTGAGCTCAAATTCTTTAAATCATGAACAATTAGGATGAAATGGTATGACACATGATGAATTTTCAAAACAAAGCTAGGATTATTACATGCTTTAACATGCCCGCGAGGGACCTGAAATGGTGTTACAGTTCGAACTCGATTTGTCACGGTTCTTAATCTTGAACCAAAGAGTCCAAATCCGGCAAATCGTTTTGAGAAAAAATAGATTTTTAGAAAAGAAGTGCCAAACATGGACTGCTTTGCCAGATACAGAGTCGCCACCTAAATATTTTATAATGGGGAAATTTAGGAAACCCTGACTCGGTGCCGAAGGCCACGTGTCCGTCATCACCAAAGTTGCCTCGGCTCGGGAACTTGGGTACGATTGGGGAAGGTCAGCTATGAGCACCCCCTCTGGCCCGATCCGAAGATCGGCCTCTACTAACCATGATATCTCGTTTTTGAAAACACATGCGTTCTTATTCCAATTAATTAGCTAGAATTACTATGTGATGCACACAGCAAAACAAGTATAGACTAGATCGGCTAATTTGGAACAAAGCATTGCATATCCGTTTGTTTGGAAATGATTTAAGATTTGCTACTCGTAAGTAGGCTAAAACACGGATTTCAACGAGTTGTTCCAACTCAAATAATCCAACCTTCACCCACAGGCATTCAGGCAGTTATATCAACTAAGCATTTAGCCACATGTTAAGCATGCTGTCATATTAACATTCACACTCATGCGACATGCTAAAGCATAAATACTTACATCATACTCCGTGCCAAAACAATGAAGCTAGTTAGCAAAACATGCATGACCCTAGTCCATGTTAAGTGGCTAATGCATCACATACAAAATGCAATCTAGAATAGGCTCGGCTAGTCCTAGGATGGCATGTGGAATGTGACAATTGATACACGTATTCAAATTGAATTTGAAATACAATGCAGTTAGCATGATGCGCCGAGCCCGGTGCATGCAATACAAATGAATGAATGCAAACATGCGAAGCATAAGAATGCTAATTGAGATATGCCCTAAATCTAACCATCGTAAGCGGTTAAATAAAAGGGAAGAAAGACGTGAGGTTGGAAGACATACACACACCCACGCACACTTATTACAACATTGGCCCTCACTCGGAGGGTCCGAATAAATAATACAAGCCGCCTAACTAACTAACTCACAAGCTAATTAATTATTACAGAACCAAATGAATAACTAGCTACAACTAATTATTACACAACTTAATTAATTAACAAATTAATTAACTGATTAATGAATGACAACAAGCAAGTAGGGAAAGCAGTAAACGGTGCTATTCCAGCTCTGTTTGAAGAAGGGAGGCATGCATGCTCGCTTCGGTTCCTTGCTTTGAAAGGCCTTCCGGTTGCTCTTTAGAGGCTCTGTTTGCAGGGTGTCTTTCAGTGCTTGTTGCTGCAACTTACCATTTTTTAAACATTTATAAATTATTTTTTTAGTGTTGTTAATTTAAAATTATATATTAAATAAAAAATATAAATTATAAATTATAAATTTAATTTAATTAAAAATAATATATTAAAAATTATGGCCTTATAAATTAAATTTTTTTAGCGTTGTTAAAAAATTAAATTTATATATTAAATAACATTATTTTTTTTAGTGTTGTTAATTTAAAATTATATATTAAATAAAAAATATAAATTATAAATTTAATTTAATTGAAAATAATAAATTAAAAATTATGGCCTTATAAATTAAAATTTTTTAGTGTTGTTAAATTATAAATTATAAATTATAGATTACAAATTTAAAATTATATATTAAATAAAAATTATAAATTACGAGATTAAAATAATCTTTTGAATATTTATCTTTATCCAGTCCGTCCAACCAAACATTAGATTCACTAAAAATAGTTCAATCCAGACATCTAATCCTATGGCTATACAAACATAAGATACAAATCTAGTCTAACCAAATAGTTTGGGGACAATATATCTCAGGATTAACATTCCGATCGATTATAATCATCTCTTATCCAGTCTGTTCAAACAAACACATCCTTTGGGGATGACCTTCACACCTTCAAAGTAATCCTAATTATCTAAATATATGCGAGATCTACTCATATATGTATGAAATTCGTATCATCTGATTCAAATTTGTGAAAATCTTATACTGGTATTGTGAGAATGGTTCTCAATCACCACTCATCAAAGCTTTACTTGGCTCTCCCATCTATCATTGATTGTGTGTCGTACTAAGCACTTCGTATCTTCATTGGCAGACGCAGGGGGTGGCTAGAAGGGCCCATCGCCCCTGCATCCATCTGCAAATCTTCAATTACTATATGTGAATTTGTTATTAATCTATAAGTGATAAAGCCTCCATTTGAGAAGTGGGTTGATTTTTTAATTTTTTTTGTTATTTTAGTCTGAGTTAAAATGTTTGGTTTGGGAAGAATTTTTTGACTTTTTGACTTTTTTTCTGAGAGAATAGTGTAATGATTATGGGTTGGATGTGATGTTTTGTTTATTATGACTAAAATAACCTATTTTATTTTTTGTGGCTATTTTAACCCCAAAACCACTTGCCAAACACCTCCAAAGAGTTGGCCCCTTCACACATGTCTCAACTTCGTTAATTTGTTTGAAGCATTGGCCTCGTTTGGTAGAGTTGTGGGAAAGTGATTATAACTTATAGTTTAACAGCTTATAATTTATAACTGTGAACATAAGCTGATTTTTAACTTATAAATTAAGTTTCTCCTCCCCCACTCAAAGAATAAGTTGATTTTTGATTTAAAAAAAGTTATAAGCTGTATTGTTAAGCTGAACCAAATACATCAAAATAGCTTAAATTAAGCTAAAAGTTGAAATAAGTTGGAAATAAATCCTACCAAACAGGGCCATTGAGAGTCATGCTATAATACATTATATATATATAATTTATGATTTAAATTAATGTAAGTTACGAATTATTGTGGTGTTTAATTATAGGCCATTATAGTGATGGAGCTAACAAATTATAAAAGAGAGATTTAGCCAAAACCTCCTCAATAATAAAACGTTAATACATTAAAGATAAATACAAAAAGTTTTTCTTAAAAATTCCAGTACATATCACTATTACCAAAATATTAAATTTTAAAATAATATAATTTTTAATCTAGATGTCAGTTTTAATAAAATTACTATTTTTAGAATTCTTTCATCAAGATCTATCAAATAAGATTCATGTTGACTATAAAATTATTAATATATATATATTACCGTCGAAATTGATATAAACAGTAACATGTTAGTCTGTTTGACAGTAACATGTTACTCTATCTCGCAGTAACATGTTACTTTGGTTCACAATAACATATTACTTTGCCAATGTTGTCCAAGAAAAAAAATGATATTTTACTTTATCCTTACTCAATAATGCGCCTCCTCCTTACGAGATTTATGAAGCAAAATAAATTGGACTGTACTTTTCACCAAACAAGAGTCTAATAGATGAGTTCTGACTAAATTTTCGATTATAAAATTAAAATTAGTTACATCTCATTCTAATATTTGATTATGTTTGAAAGTGGTATTTGATATAACTCATTGTAGTGATTTTAGTTATGACTAGGGTTGTAGTAATAGTCTGGCCCACTTGGGCTTGGGCTCAGGTCGACCACGCCTTCTTGGCGAGTCAGGCGAGGCCAGGTAGCCCACGGGCCGAAAAATAGAGCCTAAGCCCACTAAGATTAGGGCCTGGGGCTTGGGCTCGGGGCCTATGCCGAGCCTGGTTTTTTTTTTTTCTTCTTTCTTTCTTTTGCAAAAATAAACAATAAATATATTATGTATATAGATTATTTATGAGAGATTTAAAATAAAAGAAAAAGTTGTACTAAAGTATTTTAGTTAAGATTAATGAGATATTTCGTTATGTTTCGTGTGCGGTGATATTTAAATTTAATTATGTATAACTTACGTTTTTTGGGTTATGAACTTATGGCTAAAAAAGTATGAAATTATGTAATTTTCTTCTTTTGAAATGAATAATTTTATATATATCAAAATGAAACTTGCCATATTACAATCATTAAATTAAATAGATAACATTTATTGAATGAATAATTTTTATTTCAAAATGAAATAAAATATTACAAAAATTAATGTCATTAAATATAATAGAAGCAGATTATTGATGATAGTAGAGCAATTGCATCACTATAAGTCAAGTACATTCCAACTAGGTTGACACGTATTAGCCTACCAATCATTTGTATTATACTCCACCTTAATAATCTAATACAAAAAAATAACGAAATGAAATAATGAAAAACAAATTGTTGATCAATTATCGGAGGAGGCAGATAATTTACTCATGTTGCCCGAAGATATGTCATCCAAATCGTTTTGAATTCTCTCATTTTCACTACAATTTTGTCTTCTCGTAAATACATGCATATGATCTTTGAATATCATCAGTACCTCAACCATTTGAGGCGAAAGCATACAGTGGTAATCACTCAAAATCCATCTACTTGCACTAAAAGTTGTTTCCGAAGCAAGTGTAGAAATAGGAACAGTTATTATATCATGGGTCATCTGTGAAATCACAGGTCACATGGTTTCATTTTGTTTCCACTAATCCAAAATGTCAAAATTATCAAAATCATCCACTAATGGGCTTTCCAAATAACATTATAGTTTAGAACTACTTACACTTATATATTGAAATATTCTTTTACTTTTTATTGCTGAAAAAACATTTATTCTTCTGCCTCGAGATGAGGCTGCAGGTGTAGTGTATGTAGGTGTATTTGTAGATGCAACTGCTCTGTATTCTTCAAATAATGTTTTGCATGTTTATATAATAAGGCAAATTATTTTTTATTAGTGAAAATACGTTCTAAAAATTATTGTAAACCAATTTCTTTACACTTAGTATCAATTATTATGGTTAAACCTAAAAAATGAGGCAATAAATCAAAATATTTATCAAATTTTTCTTTCATTGCAGTAATAATAGTTAAATAATATTCATTACCCATATATTTTATGAAAAATTTTATTATTTCTACTAACATATGTAAAACAAATGGTGAAATAGGAATATATATATATATATAAGAAATAAATTTTTTTGCAGTATCAAAATTTTTTAGAAAATCTTTATCTAAGGCTACTTGGCGCCAATTAAGTTCTGTGGGAGTCAATACTCCTCCTATTGATATTGTTGTAAAAAATAAATTTATTGCTTTTCTTTGTTTAGAAGTTTTTTTAACATATTATATGTTGAATTCCACTTACTGTCTATATCTAAAATTAATTTTTTAAATGGCACACATTTTCTTTGACAAATTTTCTTATATTTCGAAACTTGATTAGTAGAAAACAAAATAGTAACAACTGTATTTTTTTATTACTAGTACAGAAGTCTCATATACATGCATAGCTTCTTTAACAGTCAACTTTAAAATATGAGCACAAAAATGAACATGAAATAAATCACCACCAATAACTAATTGTAAACTTGATTTCAAATGAGTTATAGTCCAATTGTACTAAGTTGCTTTATCTAAACTAATGGTAAATATTTTATTTTATAAAGCCCACTCATATAATATATTTCTTATTTCTATACAAACCGAATGACCAGTGTATATAAGTTCAACTAATCTAAATAAAATAATTCTTTTATTTAACTTCCAATCATTATCAATAAAATGTGCAGTGATACATTGATATTCTAAACTATTATTTGATCACAAATCAGATGTTAAACATTCAAATTTTTGAAGATGTCAAATAATTCACTTTTAATACTCTCAGATTTCTTTAAAATTTTATTTCTAGTAGTATTTCTTGAAAACTTTGATGTTGCGGTGCAAAATTTTCGCGAACCATTTGTAAAAAAACTAGGACATTCACTAGTAGTAAAAGTTTTTTTTTTTTTTAATAATATAATTAACTACAAAATTTTGTACACGTATAGGATCATATGAAAATGTTTGCAAATGATCAGTTGATGAAACCCTTAATTGCATTTGATTTCTAATATCAGGTTATTGACTTTGTGAATGTTTGTTAGCATGCCTTTTTAAATGACTAGTACCCACTGCAAATGCAACACTAAATAAATATTCAAAATATTTACATTTTGCTTTAAATGTAGTTATATCCTCAGGATTATTTATAGATATTTTTCTGAATGATCCCAAACACCACTAGTCATGCCACTAGATGATGATCCAACTGTTAGAAGAGGGATACTAGGTATATTAGAAAGAGAATCAACGGATTTATGTTGTATATAGCATACATCAATATTGACAAAAACATTAAGAATATTATGATTTATAGTAATGTAAGTAAAATAATATATAAGAACTAACAATTAATTTAAATAATGAGTAAAAATAACAACTAATATATATTAAGAAATAATTAATGTAAAAAAATAGTAACTAATAAATTTAATTCAACTAATTACTGCTATTGACTTTCGAATGCAATACAAAAATTAGTTTCTTCTGATAAAAGTTTCTTCTTGCACAATTGCAATTGCCACTTAAAGACTTCAAAATTAATTGAGAGAATATAGAATTGAGAGAGATTGAGGGTTTGAGAGTTTGCGAGAGAGAATTGTTTGTGAGAAATAAAATGGGAGAGGGAGATATTTATAGGAGTTTGGAAGGAGTGAGGGTCAATTTGTAAATTAAAAAAAAAAAAAAAAGGGTCATTTGGTGTTAAACGGTCAAGTGACCGTTTGAATTGAATTGAATTGATTTTTTTTTTTTTTTTTTTTTTTTTTTTTTGAATTTTGACCGTTTGGAGATAGAGAGCCGTTGAAGGGGTAAGTCGCAGGTCGAGCCACCCGCAAGGCGGAAAATTTTTGTGCTAGGTCAGGGTTGGTCATAGACTGAGCATACGGCCTTCAAAATGGCAACCCAGGCCCAAAGTCTCGGATTGGGCTCAGGCTCGAGCTTAACCATGTCGGGCCTACCCCGAGCCACAAGCGGGCTTCAGCTGCCCACGGGCCACGGGCCATTTTTACACCCCTAGTTATGACCAAAATGACCTTCAATTATGATCAGCCAAGGTGCCGCGTGGCTTGGTCATGCTGCCGATATGATCTCAGCTAGGTCAAGATTATCTACGGAGATACCAGAATCTGAGGTAGACGGATAAGGGACAAGAGTCCTAACAGGAGAGGATCTCAGTTTGGATAAGGATAAGGCTCAAGGAGAGGTTATCCCTATCTAACTGAGGGTCCAAGATGAGCATTGAGCCCGAGTTCATTGAAGTGAGACTTCTAAAGGAATTAGGTCACTGTTGGTTATAAAAGCAAGGCACCCTCGTGGGTTTGAGATAAGTTATTTCTTGTGAGTTTAAGAACAATTTGCTATCTTTGAGAGATATTGATTACTAACTTGATCGTCGGAATGCCCCCGAGTGGACGAACCACTGTCGGATTCTCATCTTCTTGTTGGGCTTAATCTATTTTGCCGGTGCTCTCTAGGTGAGTTTCCCGTTTGGTTGTATGATAAAAAATCAACACCTACAATTTGGCGCTGTCTGTGGGAAACTTAAGGAGAATAGATGGCCAACGACGGACAGGAAGAAAAGATTGGAGATGACATTAACAGTGAGAGTTGTGAACATGCAGATCCTAATGTCAGGAAAGAAAATTGTAATGAAGGAGCACAGGATCCGAATCCTGTGGAGAAGGATGTCGGCAAAGAGGGGAATGCCCCGAAGAAAGCAGGCCAAGATGAGTACGACAACGAAAACGACCTCCAGGGATGAAAGGGTAGATGCCTGAGGAGGGACAACGAGATGAAAGGAATGGAAAACAAGTTGGTAGACCTACAATTGGTTGTCAACTTCATGATGCAGAAACAACGTGATGCGACCACCATTCCTGTTATAGGACACGTCGGTTCCAGCGGCCAAGACCGACGCCCAAAAAGGGAGGTAGAAAACAATCCCAATAGTCCCGCAACATGGCAAGGAAAAAGAGCGCTCACATCAGCCTACATGGGATGCCGAACGAATAGAGTCAGTGAGAGGCGAGTCGTAGAGGACACCACGAACCAAGGGAACCTATGCCAAAGAACCTTGGCATATCTAGGGGAATTGACTTTGCTTTGATATAGTAAATGAAGAGAACTCCAAGAGGACGCACAATGAAGCCAGGAGCGACACACCAAAAAGGTTGAAATCTGTTGATAACCGAGCTCCTGGCCGAATGAAGGAGGATCTGAAGGACTACCTCCAAAGTAAGCGACTCCACGCCAAGGTAACATCCCCCGTCAAGCCGAGAACGCCGTTCTCAGTGGAGTTGGATAGATTTGAGGCCCAAAAGAGATTCCATATGCCGAGGTTCCACATTTATAACGGTAAGTCTGATCCAAACTTTCATGTCAGCTTATATTTAAATTTAATAGCTTTGTATAACGGCAATAAGCAGTTGTTGTGCAATATGTTCCCTTCATCCTTTGGGAAAATCGCATCGAATTGGTTCCATAAGTTGTCGAAAGGAACTGTGAAGAGTTGGGAAGGCCTGACTGAGATGTTTGTGACCAGATTTGTAACAAATAAGTTGCAGCCACTAAGGGTAGACTTCCTGCTGGCTTTGAATATTAGCGAGAGTGAAGCCTCAAGGCTTATTCCAAACGGTATTATGAGGTGTTCAGCCGAATACCGGCATGCAACCAGGAGCTGGCGGTTGTATCTTTAAAAAATGGCTTGGAGGATGAATGCCCACTTCAAAAGTCACTTGCAAAAACTCTATCAAAGAGTATGGAGGAGCTCATGGCACGAATTGAGAAATATGCCAGAGTAGAGGAAGACACACATGGAGCAAAGGCACCAAAACAGGAGAAGAGAAAACAGCTCGCCAAAGCGAGTCTGAGGTAACACTAGTTTCAATAGGCAGGAAACAGGGTTGAGGGCTGCACAGGCAGTCACCACGGTATTTAGGATCCCGGTCTACAAAGTTCTAGGAAGGATCAGAGACCAACTGTATTACAGAGCGGCGGAGAAGATCCCTGGCGAGTTTATGAGAAGGAGCCTTGGGAAGCATTGTGCTTACCATAATGAGGATGGGGACTTGACTCAAGGATGTAGGGCTCTGAAGACACACTTAGAGGATCTGGTCAGATAGGGTCACCTGCGAGACCTAGTAGATGAGGCTAAGACAAGGGAAAAGCAAGCAAGGCTACCACAGGCACTGACAGCACTACCTCCACCACCACTACCGCAGCAAGAAGAGGGATCTTGAGTAATCAATGTAATTCACTCAAAGGTCAATGAGAACGATGTACGTGGGGAAACTCAGAGGGTAAGACACCTAAAATATATGTATCAGGTCTAGGAAAAAAAGTCTAGGACAAATGAGTACCAGGGACCAATGGTTTCATTTACTGAGGCAGACCTAGATATGGCGCAACATCCACACAACAATGCCCTGGCGATGGAATGCAAGGTTGTCTGGAAAAGGCATATCAACAGCTAATGCAAGGTTGAGGGAACAACCCTCATGCGTGTAGCCAAGGTTTTCCCAAGATAATGTTGTATGGAAAAGGCATATCAATCACGGTGAACACCGTGGTTATAGTCTTTGTTCCCGCCTAAATCTCCAAACATGTAGTTCCTAGAGGCCACTTCGGCGTCCTATTGAATCTGACCATGGGGCTTTTGAATTGCTCTAAGTCATCCTTGTGAGGGCTAAGCTCTTTGTAACATCTGACATGCATAATGTCACAAGAGCTGCCTTGGTCAATAAGTATCTGCCTTACTTAGTGTGGGGAAGTGGTTTTAGAAATACTCTTCAGATCCTGGGAGACGCTCTTGATCCTCAGCTTAGTCACCTGCAAAGACAAACACTCCGGTCGGGGGTGCCGGGGTTAGCACTCCGACGGGCAAGTCAGTTCTTATACTCAAGAAAGCTTGTTTTACTGAGTTTAGTGAAGTGATTCTTACATACCTTTCTAAATCTGAAGCTCTTGTATTTATACTCATTCTCTGGACCTCGGGTCCAGAGCCCACTTTCTACTTATTATCCTTTTGTTGATTCCAACATAAATCTCCCCATCTATTCGGCAATTTCTATATATTCGGTATCTTAGTTGATTAGTACGGAGCCGAACAGTCTTTGACTTCTGGGATACATCCTTGCCGACTCTTCTATTTATTCGGCTCCCACAATTGCCCCCCAAGCATTCTCCCAACGTTTGTTAGCCGGAGTGCTTGGTTCCGAATTTTGAATACCCAACCAAAATTTTGGTGATCGGGCCCACAAAGCATACGTCTAAGTACACCCCCTTTTGGTTGTCGTACCGACTTCCCGCCTCTTCGTACATATCTATTCATTGCGTTTTTACAGATTGGCATCCCTTCGGATTCGCATTCCACGATACTGGTCGCTGGGTTGCCCTTTGGATCGTTCTTGCAATTTTGTCTCCTCCAATATCTTCATCCTCCGTAAGTTTTCCACTTCTTTGCCTCGAGAACTATTCCCATTTTATTCTTTGGCATATCTGTGCCAACTGTAGAGTATGGCGAAGCATTTGAAAGACCTCCTCCCATCAGATCGAATTGCTGGTTTTAGACGCCATTTCTCTATTCCTGATGACGTCCGTCTGTCACTTTTGGCAGACGGCACCCTTGACATGGAGAGGGAGGACGAAACCACAATCGTCTTTCCTCTCTTGTCAATCGCAGAGGGTGGAGTCCGCTTCCCTCTACACCCATTTCTGAGGGCTGTGCTTCGCCATTGGGATTTAATCCCTTCTCAACCTAACGTGAATTTCTTTAGAATTATAATGGGGATTGTAGCGTTGAATCGTCGCCTTGGAATTAACCTTGGTATTCCGGCTATCCGGCACTGCTATGCCTTGGCTAAGTCCTCCAGTCGGCAAGGGCGTTATTTCCTCAGAGCTAAGGATACCGACCATCAACTAATCACTATGCTTTCCAGCTCTGGGAAACGAGTTGATGATGTTATGGTCGTTGTCCAGGGCAATTGGGAATTTGGCGAAGGGGAGGATCGTGTTGACCCTATTCCTAGACGGAGGGGCGAGCCAGGTCACCGAGTATCTCCTTGTCTTTGTCATGTGTTCATTTTTATTGTAAAACCTATTCCATTGAAATCTTACGGCTTCGTCTCGTGCAGGGAGGGGTTTGAAAAAGGTACTATCTTCAACCCACGACACCGTTCTTTCAGATATTAGGGTTGCTCTCAGGTATTTCGGCCATCGAAGTCTTCAGAAACAGGGGAGGGCGGCTCACATTCTGCTTTGTTACGAGCCGACATACACAACCTTCTCGGCGGCGGAAAACATACCGATTCCGAAGGGTGAAGATTCACTTACTGCTCTTATTCTGTCTGACTTCAAAAACTTGAGGCAGGTAGGCTTTGAAGGGTCCGATTCGGAGTGAAATGAGGTAGCTGATATCGCCGACTCAGATCAATCCGAGACCGAGTCTGAGGAGGTATTGGATTCCGTCGATCCTCCATTTACATCGGGACCAGGGGATCTTCCTTCTGCCGACGTTTTTCAACGCTTAGAGGATCTTCCCGTCATAGACTCCGCGGATATGGCCGGATTGAGTCTAACAAAGCTTGCTAAAAAGGCGAACGCGGAGAGGTTAGCCGCACGGCGAAGAGCGGAGGGCCTTTCGTCTGAAATGCCGCCCGCCACCGAATCTCGACTCCCCCTCCCTGTTGCCGAATCAACGTCCTTGGGGGTTGTAGAGGAGACGGAAAAAGGTCAGAATGCCGAATCTCCGTTGGTCAGGGAAGTCGGCCAAAAAGTTGAGGAAAAGGCAGAGAAACGCTCTGCTGACCTCAAGGCCGGTTCAGACGAACAAGGTGGTAAGCGTCCTCGATTGGAGGGATCTAATGACGTTGTTCCTTTTGTCATTCGTCCAATGGTAAAGGACATGTCGGTTCCCTCTAACACTTCGGCGCTTAAAGATCCAGAAGTCGCATTCGGTGTGGCTACGTCCGTGTCGTTGCCGTCTGATATGGAGGCTTTTCGGGTGGAACCAAATCTGAATGCGACAGCACTAACCGCGCAATCGGCACTTCTGGTACGTATTCTGACTTTTCTTCACTTTATCCAAGTACCGTTGAGGTTATGTTTTTGGGTTCCTCCTTTGCAGACCGTCGGAAGGATAGCCGACATGGGACGTCGGCATCTCGACGCCGTCAAACAGATTGACCGCTTATGAAGACAGGTGGAGGGCCAGAGGAAGAGGGCCAAAGATGCAGTTTTGAGAGCGAACAAGGAAGCTTCTCGGGCCGAGGCCGAAGTAGAAAAGGCTCGCATTGCAGATCAATCCCGAGCGGACGCCGAGAAGAAGGCGGACGCGAGCGAAGCGACGCTGAGATTGTCCCAGCAGGTGGTTGCCAGCCTGCAGGCTGAGTTGGCTGACATGAAGGCGGCTGCTTCCAAAGTATTCGAAGCCGGGAAAGATGCTGGGCTCGCCGAATATGTGGACCAGGTCCCGCGGTTCGAAAACAAGGGGTTCAAGCATGGCTGGCACAAAGCCCTTGCTGTAGCTGGAGTTTCACTGACTACGCCAGTGCCGTATGAGCAGGTGGATGTCGAGCCGTTGGAGACTGATTCCGAAGGCTGAGCTGGGCAATTGACTATTAGGATTTCACAAATGTATTAGGATTTTACTGATGTATTGTTACAATCGTTTTGTCAGACATTTTTGTACGGGCTTATAGCTTATTTATTTTGCATATATAAAATGTCATGAGTTGTGCTCAATTTTGCTAATGAAGAATGATATTACTTAATTTTGAGCTCGGACGATCGGACTGAGGAACCTGCCCTTGCCTTAGCCAGGGCGCGGGCGAGGAACCGAATGAGCCAATGGCTCTGAATCGTGGGCTGGCTGAGGCATAAATTACTCGGCGTTATCATTTGAAAATACCCCCGGCTAGATCAATGAATCCGCCCTTGCCCTAGCGATCTCAGGCTAACTAGCGACAGCACTTGAAATATAGCCGACTGGATTAATGAATCTGCCCTTGCCTTAGCCAGGGCGCGAGCCTGAGGAACCGAATGAGCCGATGGCTCTGAATTGTAGGCTGGTTGAGGCATAAATTACTCGGCGTTATCATTTGAAAATACAGCCGGCTAGATCAATGAATCCGCCCTTGCCCCAGCGATCTCAGGCTAACCGGCGACAGCACTTGAAATATAGCCGACTAGATTAATGAATCTGCCCTTGCCTTAGCCAGGGCGCGAGCCTGAGCAACCGAATGAGCCGATGGCTCTGAATCGTGGGCTGGCTGAGGCATAAATTACTCGGCGTTATCATTTGAAAATACAGCCGGCTAGATCAATGAATCCGCCCTTGCCCCAGCGATCTCAGGCTAACCGGCGACAGCACTTGAAATATAGCCAACTAGATTAATGAATCTGCCCTTGCCTTAGCCAGGGCGCAAGCCTGAGGAACCGAATGAGCCAATGGCTCTGAATCGTGGGCTGGCTGAGGCATAAATTACTCGGCGTTATCATTTGAAAATACAGCCGGCTAGATCAATGAATCCGCTCTTGCCCCAGCGATCTCAGGCTAACCGGCGACAGCACTTGAAATATAGCCGACTAGATTAATGAATCTGCCCTTGCCTTAGCCAGGGCGCGAGCCTGAGGAACCGAATGAGCCGATGGCTCTGAATCATGGGCTGGCTGAGGCATACGACGTTTGGCACTCAGTCTTTCTGACGTTTTCTCGGGGGAGCTGCATGTACCCCAAAATAAATGGGCGAGTTCATGCCAACAACTTGACTCATTTCTATTCAGGCTCGATCCAAACCTGGCAGGGGCCAACATTGGCTGGGTTTAGCGGTCAAAATGAATCGCAGAAGCGAGCCTATTCACATGAGAAGAAGAGCATCCATGGATCAGGAAAAAGAGAGGTTCCCTAGTCGTCGAAGCAGATCACCCCGAAAGGACAGACAACGGGGAGGTTCCCCGCGCCCACGACCGCAAGTCGAGCCTGACGTGACGCCACGATCGTTGAGTTTTGCGGTTCTCGTGAAGAATAGACCAATAACGGAGGCGAATTCTATAATTAAAGACCCAGATGTGGCAGTCGAGTTCGCTCGGCAGATTTTTCTGCCAGAGGGCCAACAGTCGATGGTCGGACGTGGAGATTTCGAAGTATTTCGGGATGGCATACATGGGGCTGTCAAGGGACTGTATAGCGCTTATGAAGTCGGGATGCGTCTGCGCGAAGCCCGACGCGAGAGTGAGAAAAACAACGAAACGAATCGCAGTCTGGAGGCCCGCGCGAAAAAGGCTGAGAGTGAGCTTCGGGAGCTGAAGGGTGTTCGAGCGGCCGAGTCGGTGGTGGACAGTCAAGCGAAGAGGATCGAGGAGAGGGCAAACTGAGAGGCCTCGGGTTATGAGAGAGGATATCAGGACGGCTTGAAGGCTGGGATCAAGAAGACCAAAACAGACCTAGCTGAGGAAGTCTGCCGATGCGAAAATCGTGGTTTCAAGCATGGCTAGATCAAGGCCCTTCAAACCGTGGAAGCTCTTGGGTCCGTGGGCATAAATTCGGCTTCGTCCCTATATCATCGGCATTACCTTCCGTATCCCGAGTTCGAAATCGAGAAAAGCGACGACGAAGACGCCGACTTAGTGGGCCCTAATGTTAAATAAATAGAATTTCTTTATCAAATGCTTGAAATGTTTGGCGGCTTTTTAATAAATAGAATTTCTTTATTAGCAGCTTTTGAAATGTTTTGCGCGTAATTAAACGCCCTATCTCAATTTATTGTCAGCTTTTGTGTTGCGTAATATAAACGTTCGAACATGCATCGATCGGCTCCAATTAAGAACCATGTAGTTGGTTAGTCAAATCGGGACCCCCACGAAGGGTGCTCCGAATCCGGAGACTTATTCGGCCAATCGTGGTATCCACGAAGGGCGCTCCGAATCCGGAGACTTATTTGGCCAATCGTGGTATCCACGAAGGGCGCTCCGAATCCGGAGACTTATTCGGCCCTCAGATGTCATGCAACCATAGGGGGCTCCGAATCCGGAGACTTGTTTGGCCAATCGTGGTATCCACGAAGGGCGCTCCGAATCCGGAGACTTATTCGGCCAATCGTGGTATCCATGAAGGGCGCTCCGAATCCGGAGACTTATTCGGCCCTCAGATGTCATGCACCCAAAGGGGCTCCGAATCCGGAGACTTGTTTGGCCAATCGTGGTATCCACGAAGGGCGCTCCGAATCCGGAGACTTATTCGGCCAATCGTGGTGTCCACGAAGGGCGCTCCGAATCCGGAGACTTACTCGGCCAACAAGAAGCGTATAAGCTGAGGAATACAAACGAGAAACTTTTGCATTACAGTAGAGTATGTACAGGTACCAAGCCCACAGATCGGGTCATTGGTAAAATTTTCGTAGATGCGTTGAATTCCAAGGCCGTGGCAGGCTTCTTCCTGACATGTCCGAGAGACGATATGCTCCTGTTCCTACAATGGAGTCTACTTGATAGAGGCCGTCCCAGTTCGGACCCAGCTTTCCGTCAGCCGGTCTCCGGTCGGCTAGCAGTACTTTTTTCAGGACCAGCTCTCCTGGGGCGTAACGGGGCAATTGAACTCATTGATTGTACGACTTAGCGAGCTGCTGCTGATACCGTGCCATGGAGGCCAGGGCGCGGTCTCTTCGTTCCTCGATTAGATCCAGATCCAGGGCGAGCATCATGTCATTTCAGCCCGTATCAAAGGCTTGAGATTTCAAAGTCGGGAGGCCGATTTCCAGGGGTAAGATTGCTTGGGTTCCGAAGCATAGAGCGAACGGCGTTTCTCCGGTGGACCTCCTCGGCGTTGTGCGATGCGCCCACAATACACTCGGCAATTCTTCAACCCATTTGCCTTTAGCTTTTTCCAGCCTCTTTTGATGCCGTCCAAGATGGTTTTGTTAGAGGCTTCAGCTTGACCGTTACTCTGGGGGTACGCAGGCGTAGAGAAGTAAGGCATGATACCGTATTTGCTGCACAGCTCTCGGTGCACGCCACAATCGAACTGGGGTGCCATTGTCTGAGATGAGAGCTCTTGGGATGCCGAATCGCGTAATGATGTTTCTCCATACAAATCGCTTTATGTCGGTATCTCATATATGTGTTAGAGCCTCCGCTTTGACCCATTTTGTAAAGTAATTTGTTGCTACGATTAAGAATCGCTTTGTTTCCTGGGGCCCTCGGCAACGGTCCTACGATATCAAGCCCCCATTGAGCAAACGGCCAGGGACTGGTGATAGAGTTCAACCCTTCGGCGGGCAAATGGGTTAGTGGGGAAAACTTTTGGCATTGTTCACATCTTTTAACGTAGTTTTCTACGTCGGCTCCCATTGTCGGCCAATAATACCCCTGTGTTATAGCTCGATGGGCCAGGGAACGTCCGCCAGAGTGGGCACCACAACTGCCCTCATGTATCTCAGTTAGAAGCTCTTCCACTTTATCCGACTGTACACATTCCAAATAGGGGACCAGAGAGGGACTTTTTATAAAGCCCTCTTTGTGGATCCAGATAGTATCGCAAGGCCTTATTGCGTAGCTTGTGTGCTTCTTTTTTGTCTTCTGGGAGTTGTTCAGAAGAGAGGAATCCAGCAATGGGGTCTATCCAGCTTGATGCGGGTTCTATAACGTTGACGTGGGTTTCCTCCGAAGGGCCAATACTCGGCTCCGGGATGAAACCTACTTCAATGGTCCGTTTGAGCTCAAAATTGATGGCGGAGGCTAGGCATACCAGGGCATCTGCGTGTGTGTTCTGATCACGTGTTATTTGGTTCAATTCATGATGGTCAAACTTCGTTAGCAAAGAGTTGGCCGTTTTCATATAGGCCGCTATACGGTCGTTTTTTGTAGCGTACTCCCCCTTTAGTTGGTTGATGACCAATTTTGAGTCACAAAACACTAGCAAACGTCGAGCGCCGAGAATATGTGCATTTCGTAGACCGGCTAAGAGGGCTTCATACTCGGCCTCGTTATTTGATGCTTCGAAGCCAAGCTTGACGGCCTGCTCTATTACTGCACCGTCGGGAGACATGATTACTACGCCGGCGCCGCAGCCCCGTTGGTTAGACGATCCATCACAGTATAGCTGCCAAATATCCCCGACATAAATTCTCCAGTTCGGCTTTGATCGAACTTCAGCCTTTGGAAGAACGTCGGCGGGTTTAAGGTC
Organism: Camellia granthamiana; assembly: GCA_036172215.1. Lineage (NCBI taxonomy): Eukaryota > Viridiplantae > Streptophyta > Magnoliopsida > Ericales > Theaceae > Camellia > Camellia granthamiana. Next base: position 147,596,081 of record CM069906.1, read on the forward strand.
GGAAAGCCCGCCTGTGAATTCGGCAACAAAGTCGGCCAGCACCTGTCCCTTGATTGCGGTTTTGGGTAAAAACTGAATGTCATATTGGCCGAGTTCAAGAGCCCATTTTGAAACACGTCCTGATGCTTCTGCACTCCGTAGTACTGATCGGAGGGGATAATCTGTTATCACTCCAATGCTATGCCCCTGGAAATAATGCATCAGTTTTCTTGCTGCCATGACCAAGGCTAGGATGAGTTTTTCCAGCGGAAGATAACGTGTCTCGGCATCGACCATTGCCTTGCTCACATAATACACTGGCCGTTACTGTCCTTCCTCTTCTTTTAATAGTACGGCGCTGATGGCCCTATCGGAGACTGCCAGATACAGAATGAGGAGGTCACCGGCAGCTGGTGTTGTCAAGAGAGGTACTGACCGGAGGTAAGTCTTGAGCCCGGTGAAAGCTGTTTCGCACTCGGCGGACCATTCAAAAGCTTTGCCTTGACGTAGCGTCTGGAAGAATTGTCTGCAGCGGTCTGTTGACCGACTGATGAATCTATTGAGTGCAGCGGCCATCCCCATCAACTTTTGGACTTCTTTCACTGATCGGGGGGAACCGAGTTCCAAGATTACTGTGACTTGCCTCGGGTTGGCTTCGATTCCACAATGGTTGATAATATAACCCAGGAATTTGCCGGAGCCGATTCCAAACGCGCATTTGGAGGCGTTCAGTTTCATTCTGTATTTGCGCAAGATGCCGAATGTCTTCTCTAGATCGGCTATGTGATCCTGTTCTTCTTTGGACTTGACCACCATATCGTCGATGTAGACTTCCATAGTGTGGCCGAGTTGTTCTTTGAACATAGCAGTGACCAATCTTTGGTAAGTTGCCCCTGCATTCTTCAGCCCAAAAGGCATAACTTTGTAGCAGTAGGTTCCTCTTGGGGTAAGGAATGCAGTTTTGTCCTGGTCATCCGGATGCATAGCGATCTGATGATAGCCTCTGTAAGCATCGAGGAAACTCATGCGTTGGTGGCGCGCCGTTGCATCGATGAGTTGGTTGATTCTAGGTAAGGGAAAGCAGTCCTTGGGGCAGGCTCTATTCAGATCCGTGAAGTCGATGCACACTCGCCAAGTTCCATTTTTCTTCTTCACCACCACTGTGTTGGAGAGCCACGTGGGGTAGGTGACTTCTCTAATTGCCCCAGCGTCAAGCAGTCTGTCGACTTCTTCTATGACGGCAGCAGTGTGCTCTGCGGCAGACCGACGGCCTTTCTGAATGATGGGCTTGCATGTGGGGTCAACGTTCAGGTGGTGCTGTGAAACTGATGGGTCTATACCCGGCATCTTGTACGGAGTCCACGCAAAGACGTCGAGGTTGGCGAGTAGAAAGGAGATCAGCTGCTGTCTATCGGCTTGGTTTAAAGAGGTGCCGATCATGAAGAACTTCTCCAGGCTTCCATCGATGTCAACTCGGTCTAAACCTTCCGTGGCCTTTTCGCTTGGTTGCCGCCCGACGTCATTCAGGATTTCCCGATTGGGTACCTCAATGGAGTTTACCTGCAATTCCTTTGGCATTTTGGCGGCCAGGAGGTAACATGCTTGTGCCGATTTTTGGGAGCCGCAGATCTGCTCAATGTCGTGTTCTGTTGGGAAACGTAACAATTGATGGTAGGTGCTCGGGACGGCCTGTAAGGTATGTAACCACGATCGCCCCATGATGATATTGTACGGTGATGGCAACCGGACGACCAGGAATTCTACATCCACCGTTCTGGAACCCGCTTGAACAGGTAGGTTGATCTTTCCCAGTGGGTATTCGGGGTTGGCATTGAAGCCGAATAGTGGATAAGGGGCCGGAGTCAGGTCCAATTCGGTGAACCCGAGTTTGATGAAGGTTTTATAATACATGACCTCCAAAGTGCTGCCTTGATCTATAAGAACGCGTTCGACGGTGAACCGGTTTACGCGTAGCGCGACAACTAATGGATCGATGTGAGGGAGTGTTATGCCGATCAAGTCAGAGTCGTCGAAGGTGATGCTTGGCGATTCTCGGGGTCGCTTTGCTGGCATGAGTTGCTGTTGAGGGCCTGGGAGGGACTGGATTGCATGTACGGCCAGGGCTTTCGGCAGGCTGTATATCATATGGATGTTATCATGCGGAACACTTCGCCGGAGACGTTCGTCTTTTGTCAACTCCTCAAAGTAATAGGCTGAAGCACAGCTAACGTCGGCGTTTTGCTGTCGGGCCCGAGACCGTAGATCGCCTGCCCTTGGGGGTCGCTCAGAAACCTGGCGCACTGTTTGTTTGGACTTTACTATTTCCGAGGCCAGATCGCGGCGAAGGCGCTCGTTCTCAGCGATGGTATTGTCTAAACTGTGTTTGGTCTTTTTGGCTCGTTCTATGATGGCTAGCATCGTCTCCTGCGTTGAAGTCGTTTGTGAATCGACATTCAAGGCACGTCTTGCAACGATGATTTCCTTCTCGAGCATATTTTCCGGAGTGAGGTTGACTCTCTGTGTGATCGCGTCGGTGGCTATCGGAGGATCTTGCGTCACGCCTTCCATGGATGTACTTGAGTATTCCCACAGACGGCGCCAATTGTAGGGAAGTGGTTTTGGAAATACTCTTCAGATCCTGGGAGACGCTCTTGATCCTCAGCTTAGTCACCTGCAAAGACAAACACTCTGGTCGGGGGTGCCAGGGTTAGCACTCCGACGGGCAAGTCAGTTCTTATACTCAAGAAAGCTTGTTTTACTGAGTTTAGTGAAGTGATTCTTACATACCTTTCTAAATCTGAAGCTCTTGTATTTATACTCATTCTCTGGACCTCGGGTCCAGAGCCCACTTTCTACTTATTATCATTTTGTTGATTCCAACATACATCTTCCCATCTATTCGGCAATTTCTATATATTCGGTATCTTAGTTGATTAGTACGGAGCCGAACAGTCCTCTGACTTCTGGGATACATCCCTGCTGACTCTTCTATTTATTCGGCTCCCACACTTAGCATTCTCTAATCTTTAGGGTCACCACCAGAGCATCGTTATGTGAATGTTGGACCATCTCCAAGTGTTCATCCGTGAATGTGATCATCGGCCCTCGATGTCCCTCTGTCTGGGGCTTCTTTTACTGAACTTAAAGGCATGCAGCAGATGTCTGACTCTTTATGTTTCTCCCCAGATTTCATTTGCACTAACCTTGAAGTGGATCACGTTGATAACCCATGGTCCGTCTATCTGTGGCATTGAGGCTGGTGGTACTGTTGCTGGTGCCCGAGCCAACTTTGCTTGTTCCTTCCTTGTCTTTTTATCGTCTACCAAATCCCTTAGATGTCCATGCCTCATCCTTCAGATGTTGCTTAAGAGATGACATCCTTGGGTCATGTGTCCGTTCTCATCATGGTAGGCACAATTCTTCCTAGAGAACCTGTCCATGTATTTCCCCAGGATCTTTTACGGAGGCCTAAAGTACGGTTGCTTTCTGATTCTTTCTAAGATCCTGTAGATCGGGATTTTGAAAACTGTACTCATAGTTTGCATGGCCATCAATCCTGGTTTTGGTTTGTCGATGCTGGTACTACCTCAGTTATGCTTTGGTGAGCTGTTTCGCTTCTCCTGCTTCATTGTACTTCATTTCTTTGTTTTTTGTCCTCGTCTACCTTTGTGTACTTCTCAATCATTGCCATGAAATCCTCCATATTTTTCGAGACGATCTTTGCAAGGGATTGCCGAAGTGGGCAATCATTCTCCTAGCTATTCTTGAAAGACACGACTACAAGTTTCTAGTTACACTCTAAAATCCGGTTGTAAACCTCGTAGTACCTCTTGGCATAAGTCCTAAGGTTTTCGCCATTGTCAATCTTCAAAGCCAATAGAGAATCAACCCTCAATAGCTGCAATCTATTCGTAACAAACCTAACCAAAAACATCTCGGCTAGGCCTTCCCAACTCTTGACCCATCTCTTCAGCAATTTGATGAACCAATCTGATACTATTTTCCCAAATGTCGATGGGAACACTTTGCATAATCACTATTTGTTCTCACTCCACAGAGACATTGCATTCAAGTATAAACTAACATGAAAGTTCGGGTCTAACTTACCATCGTAGATTTGAAACCTTGGTATGGTAAATCTCTTGGGTGCCTCGAATGTATCTAACTCCACAGAGAACGGTGACCTCGGCTGAGTTGTGGACATAACCTTAGCACTATTTCTCTTGCTCTTGAGGTAATCGCATAGGTCCTCTTTAGTCCGTCTTGGGGCTCGGTTGTCTACCGACTTCAATCTCTTCGGCTCGCTGCTTCCCGTGTTGGGATGCGTCCTTTTGGACTTCTCTATGTCTACTATCTCATCAAGGAAGAGGCCCTACCCGTTGATCTAATGAGATCTCCTGATCTACGTCCCTCTAGTTCTTTGCGAATCTCCCCGCCGTGACTCTATCCAACCAGTGTTCTGCGATCGCCGATTTAAAGTCTTAGGTCTCTTTCCGTGATATGGAACGATTGGCACCATTATCTGTCCCCCTTTTTGGGCATCGTTGTTTACTACTGGCATCGGTGTTGCTGATAACGGCAATGCAGGTTATGTCACCTTGTTCTGCATCATGAAGTTTATCACGATTTGCAGGTCTGTCAACTTGGTTGCCAAGTCCTTCACCTCATCATGTCTTTTCAGGTACCGGTATTTCTAGACCTAGAAGTCACTCTCATTGTAGTATTCCTCTCGGTTGCCCTTATTGGGCCATTACGATCCCTAGCGGCATTGTTTTCTTCAGGATTCAATTTTTACACTTCTTCTTCATTATTTTCTCCTCTGACATTTCGACCGATGCACTCTTCTTCTTCACTACGTATGTCATCCCTGACACTCACCTTTTATCCGGCTTTGGCCATCTATTCTTACTAAGTTCCCACAGAAAGCACCAAATTGTGAGTGTTGATTTTTGACCTCACAACCAAATAAATCTCCTTGCCGAGGTCTAGGGAACTCAGCTGGAGAGCACACGAAAGAATAGATTAAGTCAACACCTGCGTACAAGAAGACAAGAAATATCGCGGTGGCTGGGAGTATTCCGATGATCAAGCCAGTAACTAATCTCACAAGATATCAACTCAAATCAACAGCTCACAAAATAAATCACATACCTTAGACTCACGGGGATACCTTACTTTTATAATGATCAGTGTCCAACTTCTCCTAGAAGTCTTACTTCATAGGACTCTATCATTTACAAGGATATCAATTATCCAAGACTCCTCTTATTTAGATTAAGATTAATCCTCTCAAGAGTCCAACCTTATTTAAACAGAAAGTCTGTCATCATCTAGGACTCTAGCCCCTCATTTGAACATTTCGGATTCAGATGTGGTTTGACCATTCCTCGACCAATCAGAATCACCATGTGACACCTTGGTGAACCACCTAGGCCACAAGGACAATTCAAAATTATGTCCCCACAGTGACATTGGCAGGGATATGTTTAATTTATTAGAGAATTCTGATTTACTTGAAATTGCAAAATCTTTACTTTATGTCATATATGAAAGATGTATTATTCAATGATGAAATTGACGGAAGTGCAAATTGAAGTTTTAAGTTTTCAAATTTTGCTTAGCTCCTTTTTGGAATGAAACTTTGTTCTGTAATATCTCCGATTTAATGGCATTAAAACAGCTTAAAGACTTTGTTTTGGTATTGATATTGTTGAACTATGATTTCTCTTTTAGTTTTGTAATTTTTTTCTTTTAGTTTTGATATTAAACTTTGATTTGTAAATTAAATCCCAAACTACAAATTAAAAAATATATATATTATTGACGTACCCCAACCACACCTATATCATATTTTTTTTAAATCTTACCATATCAGTGTACTCATAAAATATCCGTACTAGTATCCGTATTCGCACTCCTACTCCATAGCCTACTAGTTGATTGGGTGATCAATCCACCTCCTAACCTTGTTCGTTTTCTCCCAGGCTTCTCCTTGTTATTGGGTCGGCTGTTTATGAAAATTTCCTTGCTCAAAAAACGAAAAAGAAAAATAAAAATAAAAAATCTTATTTTTCACTTTTTATGTGAACAAGAAATTGATATTATAGCTTATATATTTTTTTTAAAATTTTTTTTTTTGTGTTAGTTTATATGTTGGTGCAGGCCCGGCCCTGGCCATAGGCCCACAAGGCCATGGCTTAGGGCCCCTTAAAATAGGACCAAAATGGGGGCCCTCTCCTATTATAAGTTAGTATAATATGTAAGGTGTGTTTTGAGTCCAAAAAAAAATAAAAAAAGGCCCAAACCAATTTAATTTTTTTGACCTATTAAAAAGCCAAAAGTTTAAGGCCCAAACCAACTTAAATGGCCCATTTTTTAATTGTATTCCTAACCATATCAACCCAAACTAACTTAAAAGGCCCATTTTTTAATTATATTCCTAACTCTATCAACCCAAACCAACTTAAAAGGCCCATTTTTTAATTGTATTCCTAACCCTATCAACCTTCCCTTTGATAGCCACACCACACCAGCAAGGGAGACGAATCTGTGCAGCCAGACGAAGCAATTCTCCAGCAGCACAGGTAATTTTCTTTTTATTTTTTTTATTTTTTTTATTTTTATTCAATTAATTAAATATTTATCTTGTCTTTTGCACAATTAATTACTATTATAATATTGGTATTTACATCATCAAGAAAAATTTATTTAAGTATAATAGTTCACATCACATAATTTAAAAGTTTTGTGTTTTGTTAAGTGGTGGTGTTTTTGTTTGGAATTTTGATTTAAAAAAATATTTTGATCTCAACACAGTAAGCACAGGTAAATATTTTTTTTTCTATCCAATTAATTAAATATTTGTCTTGTCTTTTGCCTAATTAATTGCTATTATAATATTGATATTTACATCATTAAGAAGAATTCATTTAAGTTTTATGCAAGTATGATTGATTTATTTGCTTCTAAAAATGCAAGAAGAGCGAGGATCAAGTGATACATATTAGTTGTTATAATGTAATGCTAAGTATTTTTTGTGATTTTAATGCAAATCTTTTGTCCTTTACTTTAATTTTTTTTTTCCATTCAATAAAAAAAAATGTGAAGGGCCCCAGAAATTTAGTAGTTGATTATTGGCTTTGGGCCCTGAAAATCTCAGGACCGGGCCTGTGTTGGTGTCAAAATTTTGGATCCATACTTGATTTAGATTGAATTGAAGACAATAGACAAATAATTTGGATACCGAATATCTAATATATTCCCAAATTAAAGTCTATTATCTTTGTGAAAACTTTAATTACGAATAATTATATTTGAGAATCTTTGTTAAATTTTGTGTACATTTATGTCTATTTACGTATAAACTTTATTTTGAAAATATGTTGGAACTTATGGAGTTTAGGAGAATAATCTTAGTTCTATTAAATTTTAAAATTGTAACCTAAAAAATATATAAAATAATTTTATATAATAAACTAGCACCCAGTTTGATTGTAGAAATAATTATTAAATTAAAGAAGAGAATTAATATGATTAAATTGGAAGAAAAATTAGTGACTTAAAATAAAAAATAATTCAAATTACTTAATTTATTTAATTTATATTTGTTTGTGACCAAAAATATATAATTAAAAAAAAAAACCGAACCTATATTGCGAAATATGTATAATTCAAGAAAAACTCGTTGACTTTTTGTACTATAAAAAGTGTAATTTAAATATTTATGTATTATAACTTCATTTAATATTAAATTTTAATGCAATAAAAAAAATTTTAACTCATGTAATTCATTAGTGAATGAACATTAAACTTTAAGCAAAAATAAACCCAAGAGGTTGGCTTAATAGGTGCAACTTGGGACTCGGGGGTGTGCTCCCTATAGGTCTTAGGTTCAACTCACATTAGGAGTAATCCGTTCCTTGGGGCCACATTTGCGGGTTTTGCCCGAAATTTGTTCGATCCACATAGAGAATGCCCTTTACATAGATTCCGAAATTAATTGAGGTACGCATAAATTGGTTTGGATATCCGATCATACAAAATTTTAAAAAAAATAAAAAATAAAACTTTAAACAAAATTCAAATATACAAGAGCACGAGTGTGAGTGGGAGTTAGCAGCAAAATTAAAATGTTAATATTTTAAATTAAAAAAAATAATTACAGCACAATTAAAATGTTAATATTTTAAAATAAAAAAAAATAATTATAATTAGATAGATGGTTCCATGAAGAACAAAAATGATAGATTAATTGAGATTGGTCTTTTATTGTTGGGTATATTGTACATGAATTGCGAACTTAATTGAATAATAAATAATAAATAGAGTGGTTCAACTATGAGTACCTTTTTTTTATGAAATAAAACATCAAATAAAGTGCTAAGTAGATGCCAAAAAAAAATAAATTTGGGATAATATTATCTTTACTATTATATGTACTATTATATGTTTTATATATTAGATCGTATTGGAAATGCACAATGGAATATGCACAGTGAAGTCTAATTTTATTCATACACTTAAAAAATTGTGTGAGCAATATACACACTTTTTAATTAATGCTTATTTGGGATAGTCTATAAAAATAAAAAACTTACTAAAGAAGTCAAAAAATTATTACTATTTACAAAAAAAGTACAAAAATCAAAAATCAAAAATCAAAAATTAAAGCCAAAATTGTACTCTCCAGTGATGGTACAAGCTCACGTGTGGCGCAATGGTGTACTTTTCATATATCTTATTAAAAAATTAGATATATATATTCATTGAACTTGAGAGTACTGTTGGGCTTGTACGAGCTAGTCACGGGTCCAGTTTCGATAATCCAAACCGTTCAATATGTAGAACTCGTCGAGTACTATATGTTTGTAAAAAATCATGTTGATCAGATATCGATAACTATATGATCGAATCATATTTTTGTCAGCCTTTTTATTTTTAACCGTTCATTTTTTTCATACAAAACTGGTTTGATCATACAGTTATTGATATCCAATCAACGTGATTTTTTACAAATATATAGTAATTGGCAATTTCTACACATTGATCGGTTCGAATTATTGAAACAGGACTCGTGATGGACCTTTACGGACCCAACAATACCCTTTAGTCTGATAAAGGACTAGAGGGAAGCCTCATCCTATATATATCTTAGGCACCACCTCATTTCAAAGCAATCTGTACTGGTCCTTCAATCGTCATTATCAGTACGCATAGGGTATAGGGATTGTGGGGATGTATTTTCTGAATACCAGCACGTGGCCGAGATGACACCGAAGTGTCAGCCGAGGTGCCACGTGTCGTGGTAGTTACGCCGAGGTTATCTCAGAGTTGCCGAGGTTATCTGCGAGAATGCAGGAGTCCGGGGTTACCGCCGAAGATATTGGAATCCGAGATGATCAGATAAGGGGCAAGAGTCCCAGAATGAAGAAAGACTTCAAGATGGATAAGGATAGTATTCTTAGGGAGTCTATCCTTATCTCTTGTAGAGTCCAGAGTAGGTACTGAATGAGAGTCCATAGAAGTGAGACTTCTAGTGGGACTAGGACAGAGAAAGACTATAAAAGAAGGGCACCCTCGGCGGGTCTAAGGTACGCAATTTATAGTTTTGAGCAGTAATTTACGCACTGGTATTATCTTTGAGAGATATTGAGTCTGACTTGATCGTCGGAGTTCCCCCGGGTGGAAGAACCACCGCCGGAGCCTTTTCTTTCTGTGCAGATTGCAGGGAGCCATCTATTCTGCCTGTGTTCTACAGCTGATTCACTAAGGAGGGCAGTGTGATCGGAAAATCACTCACACAATTTGGCGCCGTCTGTGGGAACGAAAGAAGAGTAGATGGCCAGTAACACGCAGAAGGAAAAGATTGGGGACGACGCTCCCGCTGGGAGTGGCAGGCCTATCGACCTTGATGTCGAAGGAGACAACCACAACGAAGAAACTCATGATCAGAATCACGCAGAGAAAAGCGTCGGCCGAGATGGCGACACAGCAAAGAAAGCGGATCGGGGAAAGTACTATAATGAGGATGACCTCCAGACCTGGAAAGACAGATGCCTGAGGAGGGACGAAGAAGTAAAGGAGATGGCAAACAAGTTGGCAGACCTTCAATCGGTCGTCAACTTCATGATGCAAAATAATGTAATGCAGCCGCCCTACCCGCTACAGGACACACCAATGCCAGTAGCAAACGCCCAGAAGAAGGGGCAGAAAGAAATCCCCGAAGCACCACAGAACGCGAGGAGTGGAAGGCACTCTCACCGACCTTCCAGGGAAGTCGGCCGAGAAGAGCCAAGAAGAGAAGAGTCCCGAAGGACATATCGCGAGAGGGAAGCAGACCCCAAAGAACATCGGCATGTTCCGGGGCGGATATTGTGCTTCGATGCATCCTGCGGGGAAGGGTCGAAAAGGGGCCACCATAAGGCCGAGAGTAGTGCGCCGAAAAGGCTGAAGTCTGGAGACAGCCGGGCTGCAGGGAGAAGTAAAGAAGACTTGAGAGATTACCTCAAGAGGAAGCGAGAGAATGACGAAGCCGAAGTAACCTCCCCCGTTAAGCCGAGAACACCATTCTCGGTGGAATTGGACAGATTCGTCGCGCCGAAAAGATTCAGTATGCCGAGGTTCCAAATATATGATGGTAAGTCAGACCCTAACTTCCATGTTGGATTATTTTTGAATTCAATGGCATTATATAGTGGGAACGAGCCGTTGCTCTGCAAAGTGTTCCCTTCATCCTTCGGGGAGATTGCATCGGATTGGTTCCACAAATTACCGAAGGGGAGCGTGAAGAATTGGGAAGGCCTGGCTGAGATGTTTGTGGCCAGGTTCATAACAAATAAACTTCAGCCATTGAGGGTGGATGCATTGATGGCTCTGAAGATCAGCAAAGACGAAAGCCTTAGGGCTTATGCAAAGAGGTACTATGAGGTGTTCAACAGGATACCTGAATGCAACCAGGAGGTGGCCGTCGTGTCTTTCAAGAACGGCCTAAAGGATGACTGTCCGCTGCGGAAGTCTTTGGCGAAAACCCTGCCAAAGAGCATGGAGGAACTCATGGCGAGAATTGAGAAGTATGCACGAGCCGAGGAAGATACCTCGGGGAACAAGGAGACAAAGACAGAAAAAGTCAACGGCTCGCCGAAGCGAGGCCGAGGTAACAACGGACCCAACAAACAGGAGACGGAGTTGAGGGCCAAGCAAGCAGTGACAACGATGTTCCGAATTCCGCTCCTCAAAGTCCTTGATCAAATTCGGAATCAGCCCTACTTCAGGGCGCCGGCAAGAGCACCAGGAGAATTTATGGGAAGAAACCTTGGTAGGCGTTGTGCCTACCACAATGAGGAGGGGCACCCAACTCAGGGTTGCAGAGCCCTTAAGGCACACTTAGAAGATTTGGTGAGGCAAGGCCATCTGAGAGACCTTGTGGATGAGGCCAAAACGAGGGAGGAACAGGCACGATTGCCTCAAGCACCAGCAGCCCCGCCACCGCCAGCACAGCAACCACAGGCAGGCGGACCTCGGGTGGTTAATGTGATCCACTCAAAGGTGAATGAAAACGACATACGGGGGGAGACACAGAGGGTAAGACACCTGCAGCACGTCAACCAGGTCGGACCAAAAAGACCTCGGCCTGAAGAATGCCAAGGACAGATGATAGCTTTCACAGAAGCCGACCTAGATATGGTTCAGCACCCGCACAATGATGCCTTGGTAGTATCCCTCCAGGTTGGGGAGTGCCAGGTGAAACGCATCTTGATTGATCAAGGCAGCTCCTGCGACATCATGTATGTCAGATGTTACAAGGAGCTAGGCCTTCACCCTGATGACATGGATCAGTCGAACGGCCCGATGGTCGGCTTCAATGGAACGCCGACATGGCCATTGGACGCAACAAGCTTGGAAGTACAGGCTGGCACGAAGAAGATCAAGACGGAATTCATTGTGATTGACACGCCCTCGCCTTACAACATCATTTTAGGGAGGCCGTGGTTGCATGCAATGGGGGCAGTTCCCTCAACATTGCATCAACTGCTACGATTCCCAACAGAACATGGGATTGAGGAAGTTAGAGGAGATCAGTTGCAGGCGAAAAATTGCTCCATGGCAGCAATGAAGTTAACCTGCAGCATTCGGGAACCAGAGAAGGCAGAAGTTGAAAAAGAGGACATGAAGGTCCTAGATGATGTCGGCAAGGAGCCGACCAAGAAAAGTGAAGGCAAAGCATTGCCTAGACCTTGGAACACTTGTAATTTAAAGTTTTTTTTTATCATTAGATGTTTGACTTTTTGCCGATATGATCAATGAAATCTTACCAGAATTTTCCAGAACTTATTAAATTATGCATACCATTGTTTTTTGAATAATGAGAACCCAAGTGGAACTTAGGTTCACATTGGGGGCAGATAGAAGACAGTAATGCCTAACCGAAATTAAGCCGAGATGTTTAACAGTAGTTAAATCTAAGATAAAGTTTAACCGAAGTTAAACGGAGATGACGCTTAACCAAAGTTAAGCCGAGATAATTCCTTATCTTTACTTGTTGAAATTTGTAGCAATTTACAAGTTAAAGTTAAGCCGATAATTCCTTATCTTTACTTGTTGAAATTTGTAGCAATTTACAAGTTAAAGTTAAGCCGAGATAATTGTTTACCTTCACTTGTTGAAATTTGTAGCAATTTACAAGATGAAGTTGAATTAAGTTTATACGCTTTATACTTGTTGAAGTTTATGAAAAGTTCACAGGTGAAGTCCTAGCCGAGGTAAATCTTCAGGTAAACATGCCCGAGGTATGTAACCCCGAGGAGATTAAGCGAAGGAAGATTTATATAAATCATGCAAAATATTCTAAGTATAGAATCAAACAGAAGCAAAGAAGAGAAATTAAAGACTACAGCATTCAAAGAGAAACAGTTGTATATAAAGGAGGCACAATGGCCTAGCATAAGTAAATTGTTCTAAAGCCACAAAGAAAGGCACATGGGCCATAAAGAAGAAGCTTGCATTGTTCAGGGAACATTAACAAGAGCAAAGAAAAAACAACAAAGTACAAAAAGCATCAGGGCTGTCCTTCTTCAACTTGAACAGATGATTGGGATGGAACCTCGGAGGGTTCTGGAAGAACCACCTCGGCATCTTTTTGCTCCGCAACCTCTGCATCTTTTTCTGCCGCAACCTCGGTGTTTTTCTCTATTACAACCTCGGCCTCCTTATCAGCCGCGATCTCGGCGTCTATTTCGGCCAAGGTCTTCTCGACGCTTTGCTCCGCCAACAGAAGGTCAGATGAGAGGTGGGTGGGGCCAGTTTCCTTGGGCACCTTCTCAACCTCCTCATCCTCTTCTTGGGTTAAATCCATTACTTGATCGCCCTGAGAAGGTGACTTGGTTCCAATGGCTTCCTTGGGTTTCCTGACCAATGCTTCATCTTCATCTTCACCTTCATCATCAACCTCGGCTTCGGTATCAGCTTCCTCTTCAACCTGAGTCGAAGGTGGAGAAAGAGGAAAGGGAAGACGAATGGCCTTGGTCTTGCGCCAGGGCGAGTCGGCAGGAAGATCAAGCTGTTTGGCCAAAGAATTCCAACCTAGGGAAAATCCCCTGTTGCATGCTTGCTTGACCTGAAGCTTATAATATTCTGCCACATCGGCCATGCCTTGGGCGTATGCCTTGTCATCGGCAGCCCTTAGCTCGGCATCCTTTGAAGCTAGCGCTTCCTGGAGCTCTTTCTCGGCCTGGGCCGCTTTTTCTTCGGCTTCTTTCTGCTGAGCTATAGCAACGGTTTTAACAGCTTCAGCAGCCTCAGCCTTTTCATCGGCTATCTGTTTAGCCTTAGTTGCCTCCTCGGCCTGATCCTCCAGTTTTTTCATCTTATTTTGGAGACTCCTGTTTTGTTTCTGGAGGGCGGCAAACTCCTTCTTCATCTCGGCTAACTCCTCCCCCATTTCAAAAGCCTGCATGGAGAAGGAGTGGGCGTGTTGAATGGCCTGAAAGAACACATGGCATAAGTTATTATAGAATATTTCAAAATTTTACAAGTATGAAAGACAAGTTATCAAATTCAAAGACTTACTTGAACAGAATGCTGCAACATGAGGGCGTAATTCTCATATCTACTCATCTGGGCGTTACGCTCCAGATCGCCCTCAAGGAGAACTGCAGTGCTGAGTGCAACGCCGATGTTGACATCGGCGGCGCTTTCGTTGGCATAGACTGGCCTGTCTTCAAGTGTAATCTTGGGTTCCCAGGGAACTTTGGGAACCCTGGACCCCGAAGTCGTCGCAGAAGACAACCTCGGCCTTTTTTGCTGAGTTGACCCCGACGGCTGGGCCTCAGCAGATCTTTTGGCAGATGCAGAAGTGGTCTTCTGGCTCTCGGTTAACTTGGAGATGGGCACAGCATCTTCATCCTCGGCCTCAGCAGCCTTGGCCTTTGGCTGGGCCTTCTTGATTCTTTTTGACTTTGGCGGAGGCATTGTTTGGGATGGCACAGTATCCACGTCGGCTGGAAGGTCGGCGAGAAGGTCTAGCACTACTGGCTTCGGGCGCACCATCTCGGCAGTTTTTACGAGACGTCGGCGACGCTTTCTTTCTGTTGGTGGGATCAGGTATTGGGCTGAAGTGGATGGAAGATCGGCTGGGTCAGAGGTAGAACCTTGATCTGTCCGGGATGTAGATGTGGTTTGAGTTGTGGCTGTGGATGGGCTCTTTTTCTTCTTTCTTGGAACGTCGGGAAGAGTTGATCTGTGTGTTGGGATGAAATTCAGTAAGACTGGAGCTTTTCGCTTTTGGATAGGAAGATCCAGAAGCTTCTTTAAGTCTTTGCCGAGGAAGTAAGACTAGCGAAAATTTTTGGGAGGCTTACGAACGTCTGCAACAAGGAGCACAACATCAGAAACAAATAAAAACTCTTGTATACTTGGAGAGAAACAAACAACAGCTAAGTAATTGACGCTGGGCTCTTACCCTTGCCCTCTTTAACTGTTCGGGGAAAAGGGTAGAGATGGACTTCCTCATCTGGGCCAAACTCCCAGTTACCAGATGCAATAAGGTAGTCATCCCCAGCACCTTTGTTGGAGTCAGGAAGGTCGGCTACAATTTTAAATTCGGTAGACCTTGGCTTAAGGTAATATACAAAGCCCCTTTCTTTCAGATTGAGAGCGCACATAGTGTAACAGAATTGGATGTCGGCGAGAGTAATTCTAACATTCTCCTGTTGAGCTAAGGCTATTATACCGTTAAGTATCCTGTAGGAGTTGATGGTGAGTTGCATAGGGTTCAAAGTGTAGTAGTGGAGAACTTCACGAAAAAGGGGATTAAGTGGGAGCCGAAGTCCACACTCAATAAACGCTATAACGGGAAAGGGCATTGTATTATCAGTAGGCATAATGGAATCGTCATCCCCAGCCAGCCTAAGGTGAACATCGGCAGGGATAGAGAACTCTTGCCTAAAGAATTCGAGTTTGGTTGGGGAATTTACTCTGTGTCTCCACATACCCATGGCTTTTGGAGCAAAGGCACTTGGCTACAGAAACAGTGTGATCTTGAAGGGTTACTGGTACCTCGGCTTAAACCTAGGTGTATACTGGCAAAAGATTGTTGCAGTTTTCCCTAAGAATTAAAGGTTCTATGAACAAATCCCAAACTTAAGAACTACGAAGGCAAAGATCGAAAGCACGAATCTGGAGAAAATACAAAAAAAGCAGAAAACAGAAACGGAATTTCAGATTCAGGAAACACAAAGGGTGGAAGACCAAGAAACAATGCAAGAGACATATACAGAAGCATGAAATAAGAATCATTCAGGAAGAAAATTCACGAATCGAATGCTAAAACAGAACAGCAACAACAAGAAATTCCAGAAAAAATCAAGAACTGGAGGAGAAAAGCCAGTTGCTTACCAGAAAAGATGAAGGCCGGAGTGAGTTTCGCCGAGATCAGACGACAGAGGCAACAGTGGCCAAAGCTTCGCAAGAATGGAGGAATTAAACCAGTTGCAGAGCTTAGAGCAAGAGCAATGGCGGATTTAGGAAGGTTCGGAGAGAGAGAGAAAGTAGGGAAAACTCGAATGCAAAAAGTAAAGAATGAAGAGAGAGAGGCAAATGTTTTTGTTCAAAAGGTGAAACGACGGCAAAAATAGGGTAATTATTGTGCCTAGGGCAACGCACGCGTCAGACGGCGCAAGCAGAGAAAAGACGGCCTACAGGCGCGTCCCCAGCACGGACCAATAAGGGTAAAACGCGTTAGGAGAACGGTTGAAAAATGATGCATGACAGCTCATGCACTTGGGGGAGTTCGTGTGAATTCTTGTTCTTGAAAAGAAGACATTTCGGCCTGGAATAGATAATCTCGGCTATAAGTTCTTAAGCCGATGTACGAGAAAGAAGTTCAAATGTAGGTTCCATCATCTCAGAATACCGAGGTGATAGAACCTAGGGGGCAGTTGTGGGGATGTATTTTCTGAATACCAACACGTGGCCGAGATGACACCGAAGTGTCAGCCGAGGTGCCACGTGTCGTGGTAGTTACGCCGAGGTTATCTCAGAGTTGCCGAGGTTATCTGCGAGAATGCAGGAGTCCGGGGTTATCACCGAAGATATCGGAATCCGAGATGATCAGATAAGGGGCAAGAGTCCCAGAATGAAGAAAGACTTCAAGATGGATAAGGATAGTATTCTTAGGGAGTCTATCCTTATCTCTTGTAGAGTCCAGAGTAGGTACTGAATGAGAGTCCATAGAAGTGAGACTTCTAGTGGGACTAGGACAGAGAAAGACTATAAAAGAAGGGCACCCCCGGCGGGTCTAAGGTACGCAATTTATAGTTTTGAGCAGTAATTTACGCACTGGTATTATCTTTGAGAGATATTGAGACTGACTTGATCGTCGGAGTTCCCCCGGGTGAAAGAACCACCGCCGGAGCCTTTTCTTTCTGTGCAGATTGCAGGGAGCCATCTATTCTGCCTGTGTTCTATAGCTGATTCACTAAGGAGGGCAGTGTGATCGGAAAATCACTCACACAGGGATAATACGGTAATTTTATTATTTTATATAATATTTTAATACATATTTTTTCGTAAAAAATAAAAAAATTATTCCAAACAATCATCTTTTTTTTTTCCTTTTTTTTTTTTATTTAAAAAATTAAAAAGTATAATTATATAATTCATTCCAAACAGCCCTAGTATAGAATAATAAAATCTACCATCTTGCATGAGATAATTATACTTTTTAAATATATAAGATCAACTTTGAAAAAAAGTAATGAAAAAAAGTTGGAGAATTCTAAATCATTATTAATGAAAGCTGTACAGAAAAATGTACTATATAAAAGTATTACCGAAACAAGAGTCCCACCTGTCCTCAATCTTGGACTCCACATTGGCCATGTTTGGTAGAGCCGTGAGAAAGTGATTATAACTTATAATCTAATAATTTATGACTTATAGTTGTGAATATAAGCTGATTTTTGACTTATAAATTAAGCTTCTCCTCCACCACTCAAAGAATAAGTTGATTTTTGACTTACAAAAAGCTATAAGTTGTATTGTTAAACTGAACCAAACACATCAAAATAGTTTAAATTAAGTTAAAAACTGAAATAAGTTGGAAATAAGCCCTACCAAATAAGGTCATTAACTTTTCTATTTTTTTTTTTTTGAACCCAATTACTTTTTCTAATTGTTACTGAAATTAGCGTAAGTTACAACCAACCAACCTTGGAATAGTCACAACATAGTTTTGTTGCAAATTAACAAAAACAGACCTAGCTATGAAGATGGAAGTTAAACTCATTTCCAAGGAAATCATTAAACCGTCTTCATCAACACCTCCTCACCTACAAACTTTGAGGCCAAGGTTTTGAAAAGTGGTTGTGGTCGCTATAACGGTAGCGGTGGTAGTTGCGGGATGTAAAAATCGTAGCGTAACGGTTGTGATAATCGGAACCGTGAATTTTTTTATTTCTTGCACAATTTGAAAAAAACTTACCGATACGCATAATTTTTTTTCCCATAATCACAGTTATTGGGTTTTAAAATAAATATTGATCAATTTTTGTAAATTTTTAAATATAATTCAATATATTTTATATTTTTAAATCACTATAAACTGAGTCTTTTACATTTTATTTTAATAATCAATGACTTTACATGTCATAAATTCATATTATGCTTGTGGCAACCAAAAAAAATTATTGAACTTAGATGTATAAAATTATTTTATTATTATTATTTATTATACTTGTGGAAGCATATACAAATTTTAACTGGAATAGTTTTAAAAAATAAATTATTCATGCTAATGTAATCATATAAAAATTAAAAAAATAAATTATAAAGATTTTTTTTTTTTTTTGAATCGCTTGAATATTCATTCTCTTTTTGGATAATTTGTAAATAAAAATAAAAATAAAATAAACTAATAAAAAAGAATTGACATGTATACAATATTTATTAATATATAATTATAGGTGCTATGTTTTCTAGATATTTTACAAAAAAAATAATCACTAACTATTGTATATAAGATAAACAGTAACAAAAATAAAAAAATAAATAAAAGCCTAAATATATATATATATATATTAATCAAGCTAAATAGATAATGACCACACTTATTATTATTATTATTATTTTCAAACAATATATAGATAGACACACAAACAAAATGATTGAGTGATAACAGCTGAATAGAATAGCATAGGTCTTACAGTTTCAACAAATCAATAACATGTTCTTCATCTTTTCTCTTCTCTCTCTCTCTCTTCCATTTTCCCTCTTCTCCCATTTTTAGCTTTTTTATTTTTTTTAAAAAAAGAAGCAGTTTGGAACCATTACGGCCATTACAGCACGGTTACGACTGTTACGGTAGCCGCTACGACCAACACACTTGTGAATCTCAATCACACTGCAAAAGCGGCCGTAACGGATGGCGGTAACCACCACAACTATTACGTAACGGCGTTACGTAACGGTTGTTACGTAACGTCGTTACGTAATGTAACGGTTGCGGCCGCTTTTTAAAACCTTGCTTGAGACTCTGTGTCCTAGACCAAATTGGTGGCCTCAGTCATGCGCCAATCATCTTATACTATCCCAAGATGGATGCAAATTTCAACATCAATGAGAAACTGTTTAATCAACTCAAAGAGTCGCTCTTGGAAACACTCTCTTCTACCCTCTTGCCGGAAGAGTCAAAGACGACGGCCTCTCCATCGATTGCAACGATGAGGGCATCTTGTTCTCAACGATTCGTATCAACTGTGATTTTGGTTTGATTTTGGGAGAAATTTTTTCAAAATATACTCTACAAACACTTTTTTAAGAATAATCAAATCAAACGGATTTTTCCAAAAAGAACTCTCAGAAATGTGTGTGATTATTTAATTTTCAGGATTATTTTTGAAACATGTTTGCAAAAAAGGCAAACCAAACACGTTTTTATACTTTTATCTAAAAAATTACTCTACAAAAAAACAAATCAAACAAACTTTTGTATTTTTTATCTCAAAAACTAGTCTACAAAAAGGCAAATCAAATAAATTTTTTGTACTTTTTTTTTTTATCTAAAAAACTACTCTACAAAAAAAAAAAAAATCAAAATTATTTTAGAGAGAATATTTGGAAAAAGACAAACCAAACAAATTTTTGTACTTTTTATCTCAAAAATTACTCTACAAAAAAAACCAAAGTTATTTTAAAGATAATAGTGTACTTTTTGACTTTTTATGAAATATGGGTTGAGTTTGAAGTGATGTGGTAAAAAGGTGATGTGACTTAAATAGGATAGTGGCTTTTTAATTTTTTTTAAAGATGCCAAACCTAGCCTAATTTTGTTCAAGAATTAAGAGAAATATGTGAGAGTAACAAAAATCTAAACCCATACACGTTTAGCAGTTGGTGCAAATTGGGTTTCAATGAAGTTGATTTTGGGTGGGGAAACCCGCGTGGATTAGTTCTGTTAGGGCCAGAGTTGATTCCATCCATAATAATAATATTTTTTTGATTGAAGTTGGATTGGATGATAAAATTGAAGCTTGGGTGACCTTGGATGAGCGTGAAATGGCTGTCCTTGAACGTGATCAGGAGTTCCTTGAATTTGCTTCCATGAACCCACCTATAATTCTATCCTAGCTAGCTAGGTCGTAGTTACTTCTGTCACCAGTCTGCTTGTTGCAGACGTAGTTGGAGCATTTTGTGAAAGGGCTTCAGCTTGGTTAGCCTTCTGTTTTGGTCTGCTGCTGTGTTTTGTAATCTTTCTTTTGAATCCAAAAAAAATAAAAATAAATAAAATGTAGTTACTTTTGTCATGCCTTTTTTATTATTTTTTCTTTTTCTTTTTCTGGGCAATCCAAGATGAGAAATGTTTGGGATTATTTTTGGAGATGACGCTCACACCTTCAAAGTGATCCTGATCCTTCAAATATATGTGGGGTCCATTCATATATATATATACTCATATATATATGAATTTTACATCATGTATGATTTAGATTTGTAGAGATCTTACAGAAGTATTGTGAGAGTGGAGTCTCAATCACTGCTCGTCCAAGGTATACTTGACACTCCCATCTATCATTGGTTGTGTGTCGTATTAAGCACTCTTACGGACTATGAGTTGCATCTTCATTGGCAGACGCAGGGAGTGGCTAGAAGGGCCCATCGGCTCTGCATCCATATGCAAATCTTCAATTATTATATGGTTGTGTTTGTTTGGACGGATTGAATAGAGGGAGATTGTAATCTATTAGATTGTTAGTCTTAGGATACATTGTTCCCGAATTATTTGGTTGGACTGAATTTGTATTATATGTTTGTTTAATCATGAGAATAGATGTCTGGATTAGACTATTTTTAGTGAATCCAATGTTTGGTTGGACGGACTAGATAAAGATAAATTTTCAAAAGACTATTTTACCATTGTAATTTATAATTTTTATTTAATATATAATTTTAAATTTGTAATCTTTAATTTATAATTTAACAATACTAAAAATTTTTAATTTATAAGGCCATAATTTTTAATTTATTATTTTCAATTAAATTAAATTTATAATTTATATTTTTTATTTAATATATAATTTTAAATTAACAACACTAAAAAAATAATTTTATTTAATATATAAATTTAATTTTTTAACAACACTAAAAAAATTTATTTTATAAGGCCATAATTTTTAATTTATTATTTTTAATTCAATTTAATTTATAATTTATATTTTTTATTTAGTATATAATTTTAAATTAATAACACTAAAAAAATAATTTTATTTAATATAAATTTAATTTTTTAACAACATTAAAAAAACTTATAAGGCCATAATTTTTAATTTATTATTTTTAATTAAATTAAATTTATAATTTATAATTTATATTTTTTATTTAATATATAATTTTAAATTAACAATACTAAAAAAATAATTTATAAATGTTGAAAAGATTATTTGACCATTTTTCAATTGTTTATTAAGTAATAGTATGAGAGTAAAATAGACATTTCACACATTAGTCCCATTGATACCAATCCAATGTAAATAATCCCACACTTCCCCCTATGATACAATTATTCCTCATACGTGAGACTAATAGTCCAAAGGGACTATTAATCCAGAGCAAAAAAAATTGAACCAAATAATGAAAATAATCCCTCAAAACAAACATACTCCTGTGAATTTGTTATTAATCTATAAGTGATAAAGAGTTGGCCCCTTCACACGTCTAAACTTTGTTAATTTGTTTGAAGCATTGAGTTAGAGTCATGCTATAATACATTATATATATATATATAATATGATTTAAATTGATGTTAGTTATGAATTATTGTGGTGTTTAGTCATTGGCCATTATGGTGATGGAGCTAACAAATTATAAAAGAGAAATTTTGTCAAAACTCCTTCACAATAAAATTTTAATGCATTAAATATAAGTACAAAAAGTTTTTCTTAAAAAGTTCAGCACATATCATTATTACCAAAATATTAAATTTTAAAATAATATAACTTTTAATCTAGATGTTGGTTTTAATAAAATTACTATTTTTAGAATCCTCTCATCATGATCTATCAAATAAGATTCATGTTAATTATGAAATTATTAATATATATATATTACCGTTGAAATTGATATAAATAATAACATGTTACTTTATCTCACAGTAACATGTTACTCTATCTCACAGTAACATCTTATTTTGGTTCATAGTAATATATTACTTTGCCAATATTGCCCAAGAAAAAAAAAATGATATTTTGCTTTATCCTTGCTCAATTATGTGCTTTTTCCTTAGGAAGTTTACGAAGCAAAATAAATTAGATTGTACTTTTCACCAAACAAGAGTCTAATAGAGGGCTTCTGCCTAAATTTTCGATTATAAAATTAAAATTAGTTACATCTCATTCTAATATTTTTTCTAATATTCTAATATTTGATTATGCTTGAAAGTAGTATTTGATATAACTCATTGTAGTGATTTTAGTTATGGCTAGGGGTGTAACAATAGTTTGGTCCACGCGGGCTTGGGCTTAAGTTGGCCTGTGTCCTTTTGGTGGGCTGGGCTGAAAAATAGAGCCCAGGCTCACTAAGATTAGGGCCTAGGGCTTGGGATCAAGGTGCGAGCCGAGCCTGGCTTGCTTTTTTTTTTTTTTTTTTGTAAAAATAAACAATAAATATATTATGTATATAGATTATTTATGAGAGATAAAAAAAATAAATGAAAATTTGTACTAAAGTATTTTAGTTAAGATTAATGAGATGTTTTGTTATGTTTTGTGTGTGGTGGTATTTAAATTTAATTATGTATAACTTACGTTTTTTTTGTTATGAACTTACGACTAAAAAAAGTATGAAATTATGTAATTTTCTTCTTTTCAAATGAATAATTTTATATATATCAAAATGAAACTTGCAATATTACAATCATTAAATTAAATAGATAACATTTATTTAATGAATAATTTTTATTTCAAAATGAAATAAAATATTACAAAATTTTATATCATTAAATATAATAGAAGCAGATTATTGATGATAGTGGAGCAATTGCATCGCTATAGGTCAAATATATTCCAACTAGGTTGGCACCTACTAGCCTACCAATCATTTGTATTATACTCCACCTTAATAATCTAATACAAAAAAAAAAAAACGAAATGAAATAATAAAAATAAATTGTTGAACAATCATCGGAGGAAACAGATAATTTACTCATGTTGCCCAAAGATATGTCATCCATATTGCTTTGAATTCTCTCATTGTCACTATAATTTTGTCTTCTCGTAAGCACATGCATATGATCTATGAATATCATCAATGCCTCAATCATTTGAGGCGAAAGCATACAATGGTAATCGTTTAGCATCCGTCCACTTGCACTAAAAGTTGTTTCCGAAGCAACTATAAAAGTAGGAACAGTTAGTATATCATAGGTCATCTATGAAATCACAAGTCATATAGTTTCATTTTGTTTCCACTAATCCAAAATGTCAAAATCATCAAAATCATCCACTAATGGGCTTTCCAAATAACGTTGTAGTTCAGAACTACTTACACTTATATATTGAGATATTCTTCTACTTTTATTGCTGAAAAAACATTTAGTCTTCCGCCTCAAGATGAGGCTGCAGGTGTAGTGTGTGTAGGTATATTTACAACTGCAGCTGCTTTGTATTCTTCAAATAATATTTTGCATGTCTGTATAATAAGGCAAATTATTTTTTATTAGCGAAAATACATTCTAAAAATTATTTTTAATCAATCTCTTTACACTTAGAATCAATTATTACGGTTAAACCTAAAAGATGAGGCAATGGATCAAAATATTTATCAAATTTTTCTTTCATTGCAGTAATAATAGGTAAATAATATTCATTACCCATATATTTTACGAAAGCTTTTATTATTTCTGCTAACATATGTAAAACAAATGGTGAAATAGAAATATATATATAAGAAAATAATTTTTTTGCAGTATCAAATTTTTTTTAAAATCTTTATATAAGGCTATTTGGCACCAATTAAGTTCTGTGAGAGTCAATACTCTTCCTATTGATGTTGTTGGCCTCGTTTGGTAGAGCTGTGGGAAAGTGATTATGACTTATAGCCTAACAGCTTATAACTTATAGCTGTGAACATAAGCTGATTTTTTACTTATAAATTAAGCTTCTCCTCCCCCACTCAAAGAATAAGTTAATTTTTGACTTACAAAAAGCTATAAACTGTATTGTTAAGCTGAACCAAACACATCAAAATAGCTTAAATTAAGCTAAAAGCTGAAATAAGCTGGAAATAAGGCCTACCAAACAGGGCCGTTGTAAAAAATAAATTTATTGCTTTTCTTTGTTTATAGGTTTTTTTAACATATTATATGTTGAATTCCACTTACTGTCTATATCTAAAATTAATTTTTTAAATGGCACACATTCTCTTTGAGAAATTTTTCTGTATTTCGAAATTCGATTAGCAGAAAACAAAATAGTAACAACCGCATTTTTTTATTACTATTACAGAAGTGTCATATACATGCATAGCTTCTTTAACAGTCAAGTTTAAAATATGAGCACAACAATGAATATGAAATATATCACCACCAATAACTAATTGTAAACTTGATTTCAAATGAGCTACAGTCCGATTATAATATGTTGCTTTATCTAAACTATAGGTAAATATTTTATTTTGCAAAGCCCACTCATATAATATATTTCTTATTTCTATACCAAGCAAATGACCAGTGTATATAAGTTCAACTAATCTAAATAAAATAATTCTTTTATTTAACTTCCAATTATTATCAATAAAATGTGCAGTGATACATTGATATTCTAAACCATTATTTGATCACAAATCAGATGTTAAACAAACTCTTCCATTCAAATTTTTGAAGATGTCAAATAATTCACTTTTAATACTCTCACATTTCTTTAAAATTTTATTTCTAGCAGTATTTCTTGAAAACTTTGATATTGCGGTGCAAAATTTTCGTGAACCATTTGTAAAAAAATTGGGACATTCACTAGTAGTAAAAGTTTTTCTTTTTTTTTAATAATATAATCAACTACAAAATTTTGTACACGTATAGGATCATATGAAAATGTTTGCAAATGATCAGTTGATGAAACCCTTAATTGCATTTGATTTCTAATATCAGGTTGTTGACTTTGTAAATGTTTGTTAGCATGCCTTTTTAAATGACTAGTACCCACTGGAGATGCAACACTAAAGAAATATTCAAAATATTTATATTTTGCTTTAAATATAGTTCTACCATCAGGATTATTTACAGATATTTTTCTGAATGATCCCAAACACCACTAGTCATGCCACTAGATGATAATACAACTGTTGGAAGAGGGATACTAGGTACATTAGAAGGAGAATCAACAGATTCATGTTGTGTATAGTATACATCAATATCAACAAAAACATTAAGAATATTAGGATTCATAGTAATGTAAGTAAAATAATATAGAAGAACTAACAATTAATTTTAATAATGAGTAAAAATAACAACTCATATATGTTAAGAAATAATTAATGTAAAAAAATAGTAACTAATAAATTTAATTCAACTAATTACTGCTACCGACTGGTGAATGCAATACAAAAATTAGTTTCTTCTGATAAAAGTTTATTCTTGCACAATTGCAATTGCCATTTAGGGATGAGACTTCAAAATTAATTGAGAGAATAGAGAGTTGAGAGAGATTGAGAGTTTGAGAGTTTGCGAGAGAGAATTGTTTGTGAGAAATAAAATGGGAGATGGGGGATATTTATAGGAGTTTGGGAGGAGTGAGGGTCAATTTGTAAATTAAAAAAAATTGGGTCATTTGGTGTTGAACGGTCAAGTGACCGTTTGAATTGAATTGAATTTTTTTTTTTTTTTGAATTTTGAATTTTGATCTTTCGGAGACAGAGAGTCGTTGAAGGGGTAGGCCGCAGGTCGAGCCACTCACAAGGCGAAATTTTTTTGGGTTAGGTCAGGGCGGGTCATGGACCGAGTCGATGGGCTTCAAAATGACAACCCAGGCCCAAAGTCTCAGGTTGGGCTCAGGCTCGAGCTTAACCATGTCAGGCCTACCCCGAGCCACAAGAGGGCATCGGCTGCCCACGGGCCATGAGCCATTTTTACATCCCTAGTTAGGACCAAAATGACCTTCAATTATGATTTTAATTAGTGTTAGTTACGACCTAATGTGATTACATTTAATGTGAAAAGTACTTATCTATTATTATTTTATTGATCTTATATTTTGTATAAAGTGTAACAAAAATTTATAATCTTGCTTTCATGCCTTTTGTTTTGTAAATGTCTATTGAGTGAAAATATTATTTGCAAATTTAAAAATGATGTTTAATTTGTACACTTATAAAAATAAATATTTTAGTACAATATATGTGCTTTTGTAATCAATTTTTATTGTACATAGTTTGGCCCCCTCTTACTAAAATTTCTACGTCCGCTACTATGTATCTTGAAGTCATAGTTCGTCCACTAGAACCTGTACGATATGAGGTAATTATGTTTTTAAGACAACGATTTGTCGTACCTTTTATAATTCTCACATGTTATTTTCCTTTCTAATTTTTTGTTTAAATTGTTGGTTTATGAAATTGTGGGGAAGTATTTTATGAATGACAACACTTGGCAAAGGTGATGCCGAAGTGTCAGCCGAGGTGCCGCGTGGTTTGGTCATGCTGTCGAGATGATCTTAGCTAGGCCGAGGTTATATGCGGAGATACCGAAATTCGAGAAAGGCGGATAAGAGACAAGAGTCTAGAATAGAGGAGGATCTCAATCTGGATAAGGATAAAGCTCAAGGAGAGGTTATCCCTATCTAGCTGAGGGTCCAGGATGAGCATTGAGCCCGAGTCCATTGAAGTGAGACTTCTAAAGATATTAGGTCACTACTGGTTATAAAAGCAAGGCACCCTCGTGGGTTTGAGGTAAGTTCTTTTTCGAGAGTTTAAGCACAATTTGCTATCTTTGAGAGATATTGATTACTAACTTGATCGTCAGAGTGCCCCCGGGTCGACGAACCACCGCCAAATTCTCCTCTTCTTATACAAGTTGTTGGGCTTAATCTATTTTGCTGGTGTTTTTCAGCTGAGTTCCCTATTTGGTTGTGTGATCAAAAATCAACACCCACAATTTGGCACTGTCTGTGGGAACTTAAGGGGAATAGATGGCCTACGACGGACAGGAAGAAAAGATTGGAGATGACATTAATAGTGAGAGTTGTGAACATACAAATCCTAATGCCAGGAAAGAAAATCGTAATGAAGGAGCACAGGATCCGAATCTTGGGGAGAAGGATGTCAGCAAAGAGGGGAATGCCCCAAAGAAAGCAGGCCGAGATGAGTGTTACAACGAAAACGACCTCTAGGTATGGAAGGATAGATATTTGAGGAGGGACTACGAGATGAAAAGAATGACAAACAAGTTGGTAGACCTATAATCTGTTGTCAACTTCATAATGCAGAACAACGTGATGCAACCACCATTCCCGTTGAAGGACATGCCGGTACCAGCGGCCAAGACTGACGCCCAGAAATTGGGGGCTAAAAAACAATCCTGGCAGTCCTGCAGCATGGCAAGGAAAAAAAGTGCTTACATCGGTCTTCACAAGATGTCGGGCGAGTAGAGTCGGTGAGAGGCGAGTTGCAGAGGACACTACGAACCAAGGGACCCTATGCCAAAGAACCTCGGCATATCCAGGGGAAGGGAATTTGCTTTGATACAGTAAATGAAGAGAAGTCCAAGAGGACACACAACGACCCCGAGAGCAGCGCGCCAAGAAGGTTGAAATCTGTTGATAGTCGAGCTCCTGGCCAAACGAAGAAGGAGCTGAGGGACTATCTCCAGAAGAAGTGACTCCACGCAGAGATAACATCCCCCGTCGAGCTGAGAATGCCATTCTCAGTGGAGTTGGATAGATTTGAGGCCCCAAAGAGATTCCATATACTGAGGTTCCGGATTTATGATAGTAAGTCTGATTCGAGCTTTCATGTTGGCTTATATTTAAATTCAATAGCTTTGTATAGCGGGAATGAGCAGTTGTTGTGGAATATGTTCCTTTCATCCTTTGGAGAAATGGCATCAGATTGGTTCCACAAGTTGCTGAAAGGAACTGTGAAGAGTTAGGAAGGCCTGACCGAGATGTTTGTAGCTAGGTTTGTAACAAATAAGTTGTAGCCACTAAGGGTAGACTCCCTGTTGGCTTTGAACATTAGTGAGGGTGAAAGCCTCAGGGCTTAATCCTAACGGTATTATGAGGTGTTCAACCGAATATCGGCATGCAACTAGGAGCTGGCGGTCGTATCTTTAAAAAATGGCCTGGAGGATGAATGTCCGCTTCAAAAGTCACTTGTAAAAACTCTACCAAAGAGTATGGAGGAGCTCATGGCACGAATCGAGAAATATGCCAGAGTAGAGGAAGACATACATGGAGCAAAGACGCCAAAGTAAGAGAATAAAAATGGCTCACTGAAGCGAGACCGAGGTAACACTGGTTTCAATAGACAAGAAACAGGGTTAAGGGTGAAACAGGGTTGAGGGTTGCATAGATAGTCGGAGACTAACCGTATTACAGAGCGTCGGAGAAGATCCTTAGCGAGTTTATGGAAAGGAGCTTTGGGAAGCATTGTGCTTACCATAATGAGGATGGGCACTTGATTTAAGGATGTAGGGCTTTGAAGACACACTTGGAGGATCTGGTCAGACAGGGTCACCTGAGAGACCTAGTAGATGAGACCAAGACAAGGGAAAAGCAAGCAAGGCTACCCCAGGCACCGGCAACACTACCTCCACCACCACTACCGCAACAAGTAGAGGGAACTTGGGTGATCAATGTAATTTACTCAAAGGTCAATGAGAATGATATACGTGGGGAAACTCAGAGGACAAGGCACCTACAATATGTATATCAGGTCCAGCAAAAGAAGCCTAGGACAAATGAGTACCAGGGGCCAATGGTTTCATTTACTGAGGTAGACCTGGATATGATGCAACATCCACACAATGATGCCCAGGTGATAATGCTGAAGATTAGAGAGTTCCAGGTAAGGTGCATACTGGTTGATCAAGGCAGTTCTTGTGACATCGTGTATGTTAGATATTACAAGGAGCTTGGCCTTTACCCAGATGATCTGGAACAATGCAATAGCCCGATGGTTGGATTCCACGGAATGTCGACGTGGCCTCTAGGAGCCACAAATTTACAGTAATTGACACCCCCTCCCCTTACAATGTTATCTTGTGCAGACCATGGTTGTATGCCATGAAGGCTGTTCCCTCAACATTACACTAGCTGTTGCGATTCCTAACCGAACATGGGATTGAGGAGGTCAGAGGGGATCAGGTATAGGCAAAAAATTGCTACATGGCAGCAATGAAGTCCACCTGTAATGTGCGAGAAGCAGAGTAAGGAGGATTTGAAGAAAATTTTGGTCTAGAAAGATAATGAAGAGTGCTTCTTCCTTCTCGACTTAGGCTTAGCCGAGAAAAAGGAAAGGGAGTTAGAAGCTTTCTTGCAAGTAAACATAGAAGTGTTTGCTTGGACACCCTATAAGATGCCAGGTATCGACCCCGAGGTCACTTGCCATAGGCTCAATGTAGACAGGTCGGCTAAACCTGTTATCCAGTGGGCAAGGCGGTCAACATTAGTACATGTGGAAGTAGTTAAGGAGAAAGTGGACAAGTTGTTTGAAGCCCAGATCATTCAAGAAGTGAACTACCCTACTTGGTTGTCCAACACAGTGGTAGTGAAAAAGAAGAACGACAAGTGGAGGGTCTGGGTGGACTTTACTAGCCTGAATAAGGCTTACCCTAAAGACAGTTTCCCACTGCCTAAGATTGATCAATTAGTAGATGCCACTTCAGGGCATGAGATGATGAGTTTCCTAGACACATACAGAAGCTACCATTAGATAGCAATGTATGCCCCAGGTGAAGAGAAGACTGCATTCATCACCCTGAAAGGTCTCTATTGTTACAGAGTGATGTCATTCGGATTAACGAATGCATGAGCAACCTACCAAAGGCTGCTGACCAAGATGTCTAAGCATCTGATTGGGAGGACAATTGAGGTCTACATTGATGACATGGTCGTGGAGACCAAGAAACTTAAGAAACATCTGGCCGACTTATAGGCAGTTTTTGACATCTTAAGAACATATCGGCTGCGACTCAATGCTTTGAAATGTGCATTTGGAGTTGGGTCCGTTAAGTTCATGGGATACTTGGTGACCAGGAGGGGCATAGGAGCAAGCCCAGACCAAATCAATGTCGTCTTTGACTTGAAAAGACCGACATCAGCCAAACAGGTCCAGATTTTGACTGGCAAGGCAGCATCCTTGAATAGATTTATTAGCCAAAGTTCTGATAAATGTAAACCATTTTTTAGTTTGTTAAAAAAGGCCACAGATTTTATGTGGATAGAAGAATGCAAAATCGCCATGGCCGACTTGAAAAGGTACTTGACAACAGCTCCAGTTCTGTCAAATCCAATACCTGGAGAAGAATTGTTCCTATACTTGGCAGTCTCAGACCACGCAGTGAGTGCAGTGGTAATCCGAGAAGAGGAGGGAGAATAAAAGGCGATATACTATGTGAGTAAAACCTTAGCAAGTAAAGAAACCAGGTACCTGCCCTTGGAGAAATTGACATTAGCCTTGGTGATGGCTTCCAAAAAGTTAAATCACTACTTCCAAGCCCACAAGATTGTGGTGCTGACTGAGCACCCCCTGAAGTCCCTATTGTAGCATAGAGATTTGACAGGTAGAATAGTCAGATGGGCAGTGGTGCTGGACCAATACGACTTGGAATTCAAGCTTAGAACAACGATCAAGGGCCAGGTTCTGGCTGACTTTATAGTCAAGTTCACCCTTAGTGCCACCCCATGTCGGGCTCTAGTGAGTTGCGGCTTGGGTTGTCCAGGCGAACCAGAGGAAATCCAACTGGGGCTAAAGAACCCCACACCAGCAGCGCAGAAGAAGGAAGAGAAACCAAAACCCTACGACATCTACATCGGCGACTCCTTCCGTCTGTTTGTTGACGGAAGTTCAAATCGTTAAGGAGTAGGGGCAGGAGTGGTGCTAGTATCGCCAGATGAGCGAATGATTGAGCAATTTATTTGTTTAGGTTTCAAGGCCTCAAACAACAAGGCAGAGTATGAGGCGCTGATTGCAGGACTGAAACTAGCAGCAACCATGGAAGCCGATGAGGTGGTAGTCTTCTGTGACTCCCAACTTATTGTTAATCAAGCAATGAACGAGTATGAAGCCCGAGATGAAAGGATGATAGCCTATGTCAAAGAGGTTATCAGACTTCTAGCATTGTTCCAGGCTTATCGACTACAGCAAGTTAATCGAGACGACAACAGTCATGCTGATGCCTTGGCTAACCTGGCTAGCGCAATAAAGTCAGGGGAACCAAGGACAATTATGGTTAATTACTTGACAGGACCAAGTGTGGAGCCTCTGATAACACAATATGAGGCAATGTGCATAGAAATGGGTCCAAGCTAGATGGATGCAATACTAATGTTCCTCAGGGATGGCAAGTTGCCAGATGATCGAAAAGAGGCGCACAAGACCAAGTTGAAGTCAGCCACATTCTGCCTATTAGCAGAAGGCCATCTGTACCGAAGATCCTTCACTAGACCTCTACTTCGGTGTGTGTATCCCTCTCGGGCAAAGGACTTTTTATATGAGATTCATGAAGGAGTTTATGGAAGCCATGTAGGGGGTAGATCACTTGCCTATAGAGCCATCTCCCAAGGATACTGGTGGCCATACATGCAAAAGGATGTTGAAGCCTATGTCAGAAAGTGTGAGAAGTGTCAAAGGTTTACACCTTTGATACATTAGCCAACAGCAGATCTGAACCCAGTGTCTAGCCCTTAGCCGTTTGCCCAGTGGGGCATGGACCTAGTAGGACCACTATCACAAGCAACTGGACAATGAAAGTTCTTGTTAATAGCCACAGACTACTTTACAAAATGGGTAGAGGCTGAACCCCTTGCAAAGATTCGAGATATCGATGTGCAGAACTTCATGTAGAAGAACATAATAACCAAATTCGGGATCCCAAGGGCTATTATAGCAGGCAATGGCACTCAGTTTGACAGTAAGTTGATTAAGAGCTTTTGTGCAAAATACAAGATTAAAAATTATTACTCTACTCGTAGCTTCCCTTAGAGCAATGGTCAGGCAGAAGCATCCAACAAGACCATCTTAGATGGGATTAAGAAGAGATTGGAAGTAGCCAAGGGAAAGTGGGTGGAAGAATTGCCCAATGTGTTGTGGGCATATCGAACTATGCCGAGAAGATCAATTGGAGTGTCTTCTTTTGCCATGGCATATGGCATTGAAACAGTTATCCCACTGAAGGTCGGCACTCCTGGAATCAGAACCTAGGGAGTGGAGAATGGGACCAACGAGGCATTCCTGACCCGAGATCTGGACCTCTTGGAAGAAAGAAGGGAGATAGCAACAATTCGGCTGGGGGCATACGAACAACATCTTGCTAGGGCTTACAACAAAAAGGTCAACCTAAGGGAGTTCAAGGTTGGGGACCTTGTCCTTCGAAAAGTCGTCGGCAATAAAAAGGATCTTATGGGGGGCAAGCTTCGCCCAAACTGGGAAGGGCCTTACAGAATCATCTCGGTTGCTGGCAATGGAGCATATCGGCTGGAGGACAGTGATGGCAAGGAGTTGCCAAGACCGTGGAACACTTGCAATCTGAAGTTTTTTTTATCATTAGTTTTTGTTTTTCAAGATTTATGTCATGATTTTATTAGCCAAGGTTTTAATAAAGTGCTAGTTCAGTTTTGTTTTTATGAATTTGAAATTTGTGCTATAGGACTGAACAATCTTATGACAATGTTTTCGATTGAAACATGACGAATAACTTAGACTTATCATATGGTGGAGTTGAATTATACTTGCCATACGATAGAGTTGAACTAAATTAGTGATGTTTCTGAATAAAACATGATGAATAACTTAGGCTTATTATATGGTAGAGTTGAATTATACTTGCCAAACGATAAAGTTGAACTAAGTTGGCGATATTTTCGAAAGAAACATAATAAGTAACTTGGACTTGTTATGACGGCGGAATTGAACGAAGTTTGCACTGGTTAGATTAAGAAAAGCCACCAAGGTAGAAAACCTCGGCTAAGATTTGTTTAAATCTGACTTCGACAAAAAAAATTGATGCGTGCTTAATGTGAACATAAGTGGTACTTAGGTTCACATTAGGGGGGTAGGAAGCAAGAATTAAGGTTGACACTTGCTGAAATTTTTGACAACAATTTACAGGTTGGAGTCAGCAGAGGTAACTAGATAAGGGAATACCCGAGGTATTTGTTACCCGAAATAACCAAACAGTTTGTCAAAACTTAGAATGGCTAAAAGAATGAAGTATTGATTAAAGACAACAAGTACCAGTAAAGAAACAGTACTTATAAAAATATTTTTATATTTTTAAGTGTTGGCCGAGGAAAATAGTAAAGGTCTTTATCCGAGGAGATATTTGTTTGAGGTATTCCAACTTGAAGTAATTACACAGTTAAGGTGTACTTGGAAGAATTGCAATAATATTCTAAGTGCGGAAACATACAGCGCATAGAAGGAAAGCAGTAAACAAACATTCAACACTTAAAAGAAAAAACAAAATTTGCATTTAGAATGTGGTACTTGTTCAAAGACAAAAAGACACTTAAGCCTGGTAAAGAAGACAATTTGTTCGGATACAAAAGCAGTCACATCAGCCAAATTGAAACTTAGAATTGTTCGAACAAACAAAAAGTTACAACTGAAAAAAGGAAAAGGTACAAGCAAAGAAAATTTCTAAGAATACTGTACTGCTTCAGCGGTTGACAGTGTTTCAGCATCGGCAGACAGTTGAGAGAGCTTCTCAGCAATTGTTTCAACTTCGATCTCAGCGTCAATTTCACGAAGGGTCTCATCAAGACTCTTCTTAGTTGTATGTACCTCGGCCTCAGATATTGTCATCTTGGGAGAGGACTTTTGGAGATCACGTCTTCCTCATCTTGAGTCAAGTCAAGGACTTGATCATTCAGAGTTGAGGACTTGGCCCCAGCAAACAACCCCCTTGTTTTCTTCAGCATCATCAGCGTCAGCCTCCTCCACTTCAACCTCCTCGTCCGATCATTTAGGAGTTGGAGGGAAAGGCGCTTGGAGCTAGTTGATATCTCGGAGGGGAGAATCCATTGGGATAGAAAGTTTATCGAGGGCTGTCGTCCAACTGAGATAAAACCCCCAGTTACAAGCTTAGTTGACTTGGGCTTTATAGGAGTCATGCACGTCGGCTTGGCCTTCGGCGTAGGCCTTTTCATCGGTCACCTTGATTTTGATTGCCTTGGTCACCAAGGCCTCTTGGAGCTCAGCCTTGACTTCAAAAATTTGGTTTTGGCCTCTTTAGACTCCGCTCTAAGAACCTCAGCAACAGCCTCAGCCTTTTCCTCGACCTAGTCTTGTGCTCACCTGGCAGCCTTGGCCTGATCTAGCAGAACCTTCATCTTGGCCTCAACATTGTTGAGAAAGGCAAGGAAGTTAGCAGCCTCTTGGGTCTTGTGGACCAACTCCTTCTTGAAATCCTCAGCTTTCGTTGCAAAGGAGTTGGTGTGCTAGATGGCCTTGAAGACAAGAAATAAACCAAATTAGTAAAAATTTCCAAATGTAAAAACTTAAAGTGAAAGGCCAAAAAAGTACAAGTGTTGAAGACTTACCAGGACAGAATGCTGCATCATTAAGGAAAAGTTTTCATATTCGGTTATCTCGGCCATACTATTTAGATCAGTAGGTAGAAGAACAATAGTGGAGAGAGCGGCACCGACCTCAATGCTATCAATGGCACTGTCGCCAGCTCTCATTGGCCGATCGCCAACCAAAATCGTTGGAGCCCAGGACGCGTAGGCTTTGAAGAAGCTTGGGCCCTCTGCACTTTCGGACCTCGGCATTTTTGTTTGCTGTTGCTCAGATGGCTCGGCCTCGGTAGGCCTCTTCTCGACAGTAATTTTGTTTTTCTCGATCTCAGCCAGTTTGGAGATCAGCTCGGTGTCTTCACAGTCAATTTGGGTGACAGAGGCTTTTGCTTTAGCCCTCTTCACCCTTTTTGGTTTAGGCTGAGGTTAGGATTGAGATGGTGAAGAAGATTGAATTGTGACTACTCCTGGCAAGTCGGCCAGGAGGTCTTCAACGATGGCTTTATTGTAGCCCATGTCATCGGCATATGCAGCAACGGTAACTCTAGTACCGAAGTGGATTGCAGGAAGGGCAATTGAAGGGTTTGCTAGATCGTAAGCCGACGCCTTAGAATCTCGGTGTTTCTAGCTCCGAGTTTTACCGGCTGATGCATTTGGTGGAGCATGACATTGGCGTTGGCGCTGAGATGGTGGAATAAGCTGGGAGGCAGAGGTAAATGGTTGCTTTACTAAATCTAAAGAAGAGGCCTGGTCTAGCCTTGGTAATGAAGTGACTAGTGGAGTTGCAGCTGATGGAGGAGTCTTGCTTCGACGGGGAATGTCGGGTAAAGAAGACTTATAGTAGGAATATAATTCAGCAGGATGGGGGCTTTGCACTTTTGGATGGGAAGATCCAAGAGCTTTTTGAGACCTGGGCATGGGAAGAAGGTCTGGCAAAAGTCCTTTGATGGCTGAGGAAGGATTGTAAGAAAGAGTAACAAAACATTAGCACAGATAGACGAATTGGCAAGTCTTAATAAAGATAAGTTATAGGATGACTCAGTTCTTATCATCATCCTCTCTAAACACTAGTCGGCGCAGAGGAAAGAGATGAAGATCATCATCAGGCGCAAACTCCCAGTTGCCTGAGACGATCAAATAATTGTCTCCAGCACCCTTGTTGGAGTCTGGGAAGTTGGCTATAAGTTTGTAGGCAGTGGATCTGGGCTTGAGATAGTACGTGTAGCCTTTGTTAGACTTGAGGCCACACATTGTGTAACAGAACTGGATGTCGACTAGTGTGATCCTAGCTTTTTCTCAGCGTGCTAATTCTATTATGCCATTGATAACCTTCCACGAGTTAATGGTCAGCTGCATAGGGTTAAGCTTGTAGTAATGGAGGATTTCCCAAAAAAAAGATGTCCAAGGGAAGCTGAAGTCCACGTTCAATGAAAGCAACCATAGGAAAAGGCATGGAATTCGTATATGGTATAATAGAGTCCTCCTTGCCAGTCAACCTGATCTAGACGTCGGCTAGGATATAAAACTCTTGCTTGAAGTATCCTAGTTTGGCCGGGGTGTCTACCCTCCACCTAAACATACCCATGATCTTGGCTTAAAATGTTTTGTGATGGATTTTAGAGAAAAGACACTAGCAGGGGTTTTAGAACCTTGGCTAGACCCTAGAGAGCACTAGGGTGAGGATTGTGAAGGTCTATGGTGAAATTGGTTCCAGTTTTCCTAAGAAACAGAGTTCTAAGATCAAATCTCAAACCTAAACTATGGTGAAGCAAGAATCAAATGCAACAGATCTAAAAACAATCAAGAAAAATAGAAAGGGAACATGATTTAGAATCAAAAGAGCAACAATGTGGTGAGCACAGTGGTAAACGGTGACGGTCCAAGAACATGGAAAATTATAAACATTGAGTGAGTGTGTGCAAGGCAGTGTGTAAGAACCATAGGCAATACAAATACTCTAGAACTTAGGAACAAATTATGATGCAAGAACAAGAAATGATGACCAAATCATGAAGATAGAAACATAGTACAACTGTAAAAACGAATTCAATGGCAACAGATACAGTATTAGTATATATTCAGAATAGTGGAAGATTGAACTAGAAAAGCTCGCCGGAAATGGTGAACGGAACGGGTGCAAAGAGCTCTTGAATGCAACAATGAAAGTTTTGGAAATGTAGAGATAGAAAATCTTAAGAGAGAGATTGTGAGAATGCGAAGTGAAAAGACAAAGAGAGAAAGAAAAAGTTTTGTCAAAAATGTGAAAAGGCGGCAAAACGTAATGAGATGCCTTGGACGACGTGCTTGTTAGGCAGCGTGGGCGCCTTGATAACCTGTGTCAGGTACGAATCAATGAGGAAATGACACGTATATGAAACGGTTGGAAAGGCTGTGCATGACAACTCATGCGTAGTTAGAACTCTTGCAATTCTTGAAGTAATGAGGCCATAACCTCGGCTAGAGAAGCGACCTCGGATGAGATGCTTAAAGAACTAAGTTCTTGATTCTTGAGTCTTGGGAAAGCGGACAGCAGAGTATTGGTTTTGCTGAAGCCAATGAGTCATGATATCAGTCAAAGAACAAAATGAATTTTTAGCCGACATGTAGTTTAGACGAGCGATGTAGGTTCCATCACTTCAGGTTGCCGAGGTAATAGAACCTAGGGGGCAGTTGCGGGGAAGTATTTTGTGAATGATAACACTTGGCAAAGGTGATGTCGAAGTGTCAGCCAAGGTGCCGCGTGGCTTGGTCATGCTGCCGAGATGATTTCAGCTAGACCGAGGTTATCTGCGAAGATACTGGAATCCAAGGTAGACGGATAAAGGACAAGAGTCCTAGAATAGGAGAGTATCTCAGTCTAGATAAGGATAAGGCTTAAGGAGAAGTTATCCCTATCTAGCTGAGGGTCCAAGATGAGCATTAAGCCTGAGTCCATTGAAGTGAGGCTTCTAAATGAATCAGGTCACTTCTGGTTATAAAAGCAGGGCACCCTAGTGGGTCTGAGGTAAGTTCTTTCTTGTGAGTTTAAGCACAATTTGCTATCTTTGAGAGATATTGATTATTGACTTGATTGTCGGAGTGCCCCCGGGCGGACGAACCCCCGTCGAATTCTCATCTTCTTGTACAGGTTTTTGGGCTTAATCTATTCTGTCGGTCCTCTCCAGCTGAGTTCCCCGTTTGGTTGTGTGGTTAAAAATTAACACCCACAGAAATGAATTTTATTGTTGAGATAACATAATGTTTGTTATTTTCTATATTCAAAGTCATGCCAATCCAATATCTTTATAATATAATCACTCGAGTGTATAAATTTGATTATATTAATAAGAATAAACTGTTGTTACACATGTAAATTGTTCAAGTTGGTAACAGAGCTGCTGGCATCACCAATTCGACTCTCTGTTTCTCTAGCTAATGCTTCCTCTGCTTCTTCACTGACAGATTCCTCCTCATGAGCGGCGGAAGCAGGGTTCAATCACTGAGTGTACAAAATAATGGCAACGAGATAAGTCTCATTGGACAGATGAGTTTAGTTTGATCAATTTTGTTTGTAAGAAATTTTGAACCAAATAAATATAAGTAATAGTTTACATACTACTACAAAAAATAAATAAATAAATAAATAAAAAGAAAGCGGAAGTTGTTATATGGTTTCTCTGATAATAAAGGCATATTAATATGAAATTTAATAAGGCTGTTATACATCACTTAAATATTTTATTAAAATTTTTCACTTTCTATGTAACTTTTCTCGTTGACATTAGCTGCTACCATTTTTTAATATGATACGCCTCATATATATAAATGACATTTATTGTATAAATACACAGAAAATAAATTTTTTTTTTTTTTGAAATAAATGTGATGCAAAATAGCATGTCTTGAAATTTAAAATAATAAGAATGTATATCAGTGATGAATGACTGAAAGAGATATTAATGTAAATCATAGCAATATCAAGATGTGTTATTGAGTGAAAGAGAAAAGACTAAAAAGGGACAAAGCTAAGGAAAACAGAAAATAAAAATATTATGGACTATAAAAATTTATTCTGAATTTCTTTTCAAAAGTGCATGCGTGGTGAAAACTTAAAATTAGTGGAATGTGAGCCACATTCACTATGAATATAGATCATTGATTTTATTTTTATTTTTTTTGATTGAATATTTTTAGGTGTTTTTTTTTTTTTTTTTTAGCATTGCCAAGCATCTCCAACCTAACACTCTCAATTAGAGCATGAAATTATTATTTTTTATTTAAAAAGTGGATATAGAGTATCTCACTTGAAAATTTTAAAATGTCCAAGATATTGATTTGTAATTATGTTTCAATTTTAAATAATGAATAACAATCCCAATCAAACAATCAAAAACCAATCGACACAACGATTTAACGTGGAAAAACCATAATTGAAGCGCCTCCAATTGTAATTAAAAAAAAAAAAGAAAAAAAAAAAGCCACAGGCCAATGCCACAAAATAATCCACTAAGAAAACAAAAAAGAATTACACATGTATACTCTCAATTACTTAGCGAATCCACACCTAGATTGAACCAATCCCGATGTGCCTCTTCCACCACTATCTTCACCTTAGAATTGTTTTGCCCAACGTCGAATCCATAACGTTGATGTCGAATCCACGACGATAAGCCACTCCAAAATCCATCAAAGCTTCAGGACCAAGTTTCCCAGAATCCATCAAAGAACGCTTATCTCTTTTGTGAATAAAATAAAACAAATAAACCCCTTGATGATGTTAATATGAAGTTCATAAATCCATTGATCACTCTCAAATCATTAAGGAATCACTCATAAAAATACCTTCCAATATAGAAAACCTTGGTAGCTTTGCTCTCCTAGAATTTGGACGGCTTAAACCCTAAAAGCAGCGAACAATGCACTTTGTAGAAAACAAGACCGCGAAGACCGCTAGAGCAACCACTTCATCGCTCGAATGAACTCACTAAAACGCATGCCCATCGCTCGAACGCATAAAAGATTCTTTCAGAAGTTCAGTCTGCTCTACAAAAATACTAGATGATGTCATTCACTGCTCGAGCGCACAAATGACTGCTAAAGTGGTCAAACAACTTCATCGCTAAAGCGATCCTTGTACATGGTCAACAAAGTGGCAAGCATGAAAGGCTCTCACGATTACAAACTCCTTTTCATAAGCATAATTCGGGTTGGATTCACATCTAAACACTCACATCCTTACTGAAATCAAAAGGCGAATAAAATTACAATTCAAAGGAGTTTTGTCAAACGAGATTACCAATTACAAAAACCTAACATCACTATTCACCCAAACTCTAACCAAAATCATAATTTTATTCTCTAAAGATTTCTCTCCAAAATATTTTCATTAAAAAGTGAATAATTTTTGTTCATTAATAAATATTTAATTTTCATTTTTTGTTAAATATATTTAATATTATTTTTACTGTTTTTAATAATACCAATTTTATAAAAAATAAATTTACATATTAAAAGCTATTTGTCATATAATCAAAATATAAAATGAATAGTGTTATGGAAATTCTCCTCTATTTTTGATACTCCCTCTATATTTGGAGGATTAACTCATCCTTCTCCTAAGTGGAGATGATTTTAGAGGATGGGTTGAAGGCAAAATTTCTTCAAATATGAAGATATAAAGGATGAATTAGAGACGCTCTAAACTAATTGAAATAAGAGAAATGAATTGTATTAAGGAAAAAAAAATAAATTTTAAAGCTGATTCAAAATACATTGAAGAATGAGTAGTTTAATGACCTCTTTTGGAAGTAAGATAAAATGGAAGGTGGAAATCTTTTGGGCAGTTCACTTGGAGAAGGATTTGATGGCCAAAATAAATTTGGAGCGGCCATTACAGCAGAGCCATGAAAATATGTAGAAGATGTCATGTATACCCAATGTATTCTCAACAGTTTGCGGGGGCATGACCCCTTGAAAAAGTATTAGGACAAAAAATTTTGGTCCCTATTAAATATAATAAGGGCAAATTACCGGTGATCTTTATATTATACGCTTTATATTATTTTGATTCCTATACTTTTAATTGACTTAATTTTGACCATTAATATTAAATTTTGCGTCAATTTGGTTCAGTTGATAATATCGTTAATGTCTTTTAAGAAAAATCATCACTAAATTGATTGAGATTAACTTACTAAATTGGGTAAGTTTATAATTTTACCTTTAAAAATATGACACATGACACTTGTGTGCATATTTTCCATAAAAAAAATGCTAAAAGTTATATCAATTTGACCAAATTGAGACAAAATCATAATTTAAAATCAAAATCAAGTCAATTAAAATTACAGGAACTAAAATGACACAAAAACCAAAATATAGGGACTACTGTTGTAATTTACCCGTATAATAAACTTCATTTTTATTATTAAGAGTGATATTTTTCTATGTTTGGTTATGCTAGTTATGGATGGATAATGGAAAGCAAATAATAGGCAATACCTCGTTACAAAATAGTGGAGTAAATTGGTCTTAATATTGTGATGAATAATATTAATGTCCATATGAAGAGTTGTTTCAGGATTTTTTTATATCATGCAATCCATGTAATGAAAGAATGGGAAGAATGCAATAAGAAAAGCATGAGTGAAAGATTTTTTATATCCAAATCTCTTTCAAAATTGTGTGAGTAATTGTTGTGAGCTCCAACAAATAAGACTTTTAGTGCTTGGCAATAGATATTTTTAGTTGGCTTTTTGATTTTTTGGTATTAAAAATCTGCTTGATTTGATTTTTTTGACTTTTTAAAATTTTGTGAGAGAAAAAGTGAAATGATTATGATTTGAATGTGACATTTTGTCTTATTGATTTATTTAACCTATTTTGCTTTTGATGCTTTTTTAGTTCTAACTTGAATCGCCAAATGAAATTAGGGGCCAAACTTTTGTCCCTAAAAATGAAAATTTTTGTTGTAAAAAATATTTGGGAACTAATTGCTATTGTCGCGAGGATATATAGTCGTTAAAATGTCATCTTAGAAAGTAAAAAAGAAAACTTTTAAACACAAAATTTTGAAACTATTACTAATAAATGTACTTTTAGAGACAAAATAATTTAATCTCAAAAAAGTTTATTTTTTGAGACAAGAATTTTGGTCCCAACAAAATAATAATTCATCACTAAATGTTCAATTTTGTAATTGAAAATATAATAATGTCACTTTTGACAACAAAAATACTCCGTCCCTAAAAGGTGATTTTGTGCTTAAATTTTCGTATCTAAAATTTTAATTTGTTATAGTGGAGGTTGATGTTCTCTAATTTTCAGAGAATGAAGATTGTTCTCTTTTAATATTTCAAATTACGTGATTTGTTTGATTTGGTACATGAAGGCCGAGTAATGACTTGCATGAAAAAAAATCTGAGAGAAAAAACGAGGAAAGGCATCGCGAGGCCTTAAAAAGGCTATACATTCATGGACACGTATGTATAAGTTCAAGATCGGCGCATCAAGTTTGGAAATTAATTGACAGTATTATCTTTAGGGAAGTGATTGAGACCCCCTCCAATTATCATCCCTACCATCTTCCACATACACGTGACGGTTGGTGATTGAAGGAGAGGAAAAAAAAAAAAAAAGAAAAAAAAAATGACCAATCAAAGAGAGAGGGGGTCAAGGGGGTGCCCTTTGTGGGAGTTCAAGTCATTTTCCTTATCTTTAAATGTGAAGGCGTGTTCTTACTCCAAATCCAATCATTATAGCTATGAAGATGCACGCACGAATATAACAATTTAATTAGGAAAACAAAACATGGATTTATAAATGATGAAAAAGGATAAATTATATTTTGTATCAAATCTTACTTTAGTCCCTATACATGAAATTGTGACTAGGGGTGTGCGTGGTGCGATTCAGACAGTTTAAGAGTAAAATTATAAACCAAATGACGGATTAACGGATTAGCAAATTCCAGTTTGAGCGGTTTGGGTGGATTGACAGATTGAAGAATATTCTAACTAATTATCAAGCTTTTGCATAATATATAATACTAATTTACAAAATATTTTTCATATATATAACACAAACTAATTTTATATAATATTTTTCACATACACACACACACACATATATATAACTACTAATTTATAATAAATTTCACATATTAAATCTCTCTCACACTCATTTTTATTTTGATATTTTATTGTAGATTAAAAATATATATGTATTAACTATAATGGAGTGACATGGTTTCGAAGGCGGATCATAAATTTTAAAGTTTAAAAAGTGGTTAGCGGATAGAGCGGTGCGGATTGATGCGGATCGGTATAGTTTTAGTGGATTGGGCGGTATTTTGTACAGCCCTAATCGTGACAGTCAACCCCTTGCATTTTTGGTCAAATCCTACTTTGGGCGTGACAGTTAACCCCATGCACTTCTGCTTAAGTATCAATTTTACCATTTTATTACTCTATTATTTAACTTTTTAACATAATCTAGACATGTAACAAACATGTGACTAAAAAATGAGGGTAAAAGAGAAAAATCATTCTAATTTCCCATCAATCTATGCTATATGATAGGGTAAATTACACTTACCTCCCTTAAGGTTTCTAACAAATACAGAGACTTCCCTTGTGGTTTTATAATTACAGACACCTTTTCTACTTTAACTGACAATATTAAAATTCTCCCATTCCATCAATTTTGCACAAACGACGTTAATTGTCTATACAAAATGACCATATTACCCCTTCATTTGAGTGCAAAACAATGAAATGCTCCTTTGTTCACTTCCTCATGCAACCTTGTCATGCACCTCATTCTATTTGATAATGAGCTACCTTTATCGCCTCTGCCTTTGCGTTTCAACACCCAATTTCTACCTTATCCTTCTTCCTTCTCAAACTCTCCATTTCCACCAACCTCCAACTTCACTACCCCTAACCGCTGAAGCCAGATTCACTAGACCCACGGTGATGCCGATCTCAATGATGTCCTCTGGCCTCCTCTTATCTACCACCGGCACCCTTCTCTCTCTCAATCTCTCCTCCAGTGGTGGAATCGAACCCTCCTCTCTGTCTCTTCTCTTTCTCTCTTCCTCCCTTCTTCGTGACGGTGTTTTTTCTCTTTTTTCCTTCCTCATGTCTGCTTGAGTGTTCTCACAGTAACACAGTGAGATGAAAGACAAAAAGAAAAGAGGGAAATGTAGATCTGATGAGTTGAAGAAGAGTCGGAGTTGCAGCGACCCATCAATGATTTCATAGAAAACCCATCAATGGGCGATGGAGGTAGAAAAAGAGTCGGAGCTACAATCCTGGTGTATTCAACTCACATTAAAGTAGCTTTCTTCTGATTCCCAACTTTCCAGGTTCTCTCTCTCTCTCTCTCTCTCTCTCTCTCTCTCTATATATATATATATATATATCATAGCTCTAAATCGCGGTATCGGCTAACGTAATGGTATCGATCGTGGAGTATCGGTATCGGTAGTATCGGGCGATACGTATCGGGAATCGGGTATCGCGACCGTGAAATTTTAAAAATCATTAGCAATCTCTCTAAAACTAAATTTTATGCATTTTTTTGACTCTTTTAACTTTAATTTGTTACATTTTAATCAAAATTTCGTTATATAGGAACATTTTTGACTCATTTTCAACTAAATGATATGTATTTATTTTTGGCATATGTTAAACTTTTAATAAAAAAATTGATTTGAATATTTATTTTTTCTTGTACTGAGAAAAAAAAAATATATTAATATAAATAGAGGTATAGGTGTATAAACAAATAAATAGAAAAAAAAAAAACCTTAAACATTTGAATCTACAAATCCACCATAAGCCCATGCACCTCCATGTACCCAAGTACCTCTCTCTTCTTACCTATCTCAATCTCAGACTCCCAATGCACCTCCATGTATATCCACTTCAATATCAGACTTTCATATCATAATACAACCACCTCTCTCTCTTTCTCTCTCTCTCTCTCTCTCTCTCTCAAAATGTTGACCGGAAGTTGCAGAATCCCCCCAAACCCAGGCACCTTCAGCT
Organism: Camellia granthamiana; assembly: GCA_036172215.1. Lineage (NCBI taxonomy): Eukaryota > Viridiplantae > Streptophyta > Magnoliopsida > Ericales > Theaceae > Camellia > Camellia granthamiana. Next base: position 147,640,806 of record CM069906.1, read on the forward strand.
TTAGATCGACGAAAAAAAAAAAAAACCAGAAACAGAGTACATCAAGAAGAAGAACAGAGACTATATTCACGTCGCTGCACAACAACAACAGAAACAGAGACTGTATTGAACTGTATCGGCCCATATATTGGATTCACGCAGTTACGTACCGGGACTCGGACGCTACAGCTGTGAATTTCATTCTCACCGATATACCGGTGAATATCCGAATCGGTGTTATGATTTTCTGGTACGAATCGGCCGGTACGAACCGTACCAGCCGATATTTAGAACTATGATATATATATAAGTATATGTATATGTTTTAGTAAAACGGGTATCTATAATCTAGGTTAGTTTACATGTATTACTACAAATGCTATTGAAAATTTTAGTAATGCTCTAAAAACAATAAATGCTATCTATAGTTTGAAAATTTTAGTAATGCTCTATAATTTTTGCAAGTTATATGCAATATCTTTGAATGTAAGTAATACAGTTGATATTATCTATTAGAATACTGGGGATTTGGATGTATATATACAATAAAGTAAGTTTAATCCGTGAAGGGTCAAGAAGTATTCATAGTCACTTGTTTTTGGAGCTACCTGGTTGAGGAATTGAATTGAAGATGGCTTTGAGTGATTTCAAGTTCCAAGAAATTTTCTGGGTTTGTGAATTTTTATTTATTTTTCTATTCTATAATTTTTCTGGGTTTTAGGATGGTGGCTATATATATATATATATATTGCTATGTCTTCTTTTTTTTTTTTTCTTTTTTTTTTAAAAAAAAAAAAAGAAAAAAAGAAATGGGGACAGTCAAGATTGTAGTTGCTGTTGGTGAGTTTGATTATTGTTGTTTGGTATGAAGTTGTTAGCTTTTTTTTACTTTTGATTGAGTTTAGGGGTATTTAAACGCAAGTCCTAATTTATGAATTTGTATTCCATTAAGTTTTAAGTAAGATTATTTGGATCTTGAAGTCCTATTAAATTTTTAGTAGTCGGAATACTCATTCAAACAACGATTGTTCACCATTTATGATTATCTATAAAGAAATATGATGATTTGACATTTATTTTGATTTTTAAAATTTTAAAATATCAACTTTCAAATTGAAATATTTTTTTAAAAAAAAAAATTATGTGCAATATATATATATATATAAACTACAGTTTGTTTGGTTTTGAAACTCAAGATTCACTTTTTAGAAAATTAAAATTTTTTGTTTTTCATATTTTTTGTTTTTACTGATTTCTTTTTTTCCATATTTTAAGCAATTTTTAAAATTTGTAAATACACCTAATAAAAATACACTTAGAAAGTATAATATTTATGAAAAAATCTTTAAAAAATTCACTGAATACGAAAAATACACAAAAAAAAATTTGAAAATTCAGTATATTTTTCATATTCTTGTGTATTTATTGATTTTTTAAAATATTTTTTTACAAATATTTTACTTTTTAGATACATCTAAGTAAGGTACATATAAAAAAGTAAAAAAAAATGCTTAAAATTAAAAAAATATTTTCTAAAAAAAAACACAAAAAACAAAAAACTCAATTTTTCAGAAAATTAAAACCGAACACACTGAATGTTTTTTTCTTAAAAAAAAATTTGAGAAAACTGAATTATTTTTTTGTGTAAAACTGAAAATTTTGTGTCTATAAAGGAGCATGATAGAACATTAAAGGTGCAAACTTGAAAAAAAAAAAGAAAAAATAAAAAATAAAAAAACTGATAATGTTCTTAGTTTTAAAACAAGAAAAATAATATTCTCTCTTTTATTGGATAGTTGAATCAAATTAATATGTAGAAAGACAAAAACGTTTAATCTTATACTCTGTTTTTTTTTATTAGTTAGTGAAACAATTGTCTGGAACATTACTATTCAAAATTGATAATGTTCTTAATTTTAAAAATTAAAAAAAAAATGATAATATTCTCTCAATTTTACTAAATAGGACTTATTGGTTCAAAAAATCTTAAACATGACCTAAGTTACTATAACATGTATAAACAAGACTTTCAGATAATTAACTTTTGAGTTTATTGTTAATTTTATTGTTTGGCTAAAGTGTTTAGCTTTGTGAAATAGGCAAGATGCCGAGAGGAAAGATGCCGGAGAGAAAAGTCTGTGAGAGAGAGAGAGAGATAACACATTGTGTTTTATTTATTTATTTTTTTGGCTATGGGTGTGTTTCACAATGCTGTGTGAGAGAGAGAAAATAAATTGGATTTTATCTCATGTAACTTAGTTCATGAAGTGTTTCAAAACACTTGAGGGTATTATGGGCATTTCATAATTATCTTTAATGACATCAGCAGCTTCGATTAGTTGTGTGAACGACAGTCAAAAAATGGGAGAATTTTGATATTGTCAGTTAAAGTAAGGAAGGTTTTTGTAATTATTGAAACTACAGGGGAGGTTCCTGTATTTATCAAAAACCTCAGGGGAGGTAAGTGTAATTTACCCTATATAATACAATATATGTGTGTATGTGTGTGTTTATATGCTGAAAATTAGAACGAAGAGGTAAGAAAATAAATCTTTTCAAATAAAAAAAATACAGAAGAGAAATTGAAGACTCTATTACTATGGAAAACAAAGTTTCGTTATTCTAATTTTTGTAAAACCTTACTTTATCTCTTTAATCGTTTACAATTTGCATTTTGTTAAATATAATTAAAATTTAATGCAAATTTTAGGACAAAATATGTGTAGACGGGAAATTTGGGTGATTTTTTTCTTTTGCCCTAATTTTATATTCATGTGCTTGTCACATTACTGACTTTTGTTAAAGACTTATATGATGGAATAACTAAAGGGAGACATTGATACTTGACTATAAGTGCAGGGAGTTGATTGCTACGATTTCATAAGCGCATGGAGTTAATTGTTATGATTTTATGTGTAAAGACCAAAGCGAGATTTGACCAAAAGTGTAGGAGTTGACTATCACAATTTCATGTATAAAGATCAAAGTGAGATTTGGTGCAAAGTATAGAGATGCAAAGTGTAATTTACCCAATAAAAAATAAAGCAAGGGATCTAGGCATGTTGTTATTTAAAAAAAAATAATTCTAAATTCATACAGAGGGGAGCTTGAAAGCATAAACAAAGTGCCTAATGTATCATGAAACTTAGCTGTACAACCAACACAAGCATATCACCACCTAACTAGTTCTGGAGGAGGAATTTAGTACTTGCTTGACCTGTACATGGTTCCAACATTTAAACTTTTAGAAGCCAAAAGAAACACCAAAAATGCGTTTCTCTCATTTATGTGAAAATATACTACTACATTAGCTAATTTATTCCATTTAGAAAATCAAGAAGTCACAGGTGCATGTGAAATGACATAAACTACATCCACACGTACATGTCTCATATGTCTGCAACCCTTTCAGGCAATTTATCAGACACGTAAAAACCAATTGAAAGCCAAACTACGTAAAAGGGTACATTTAGCAACAAATGTATGAAAATTAAAAAAGTGTTGGCTTATTTGTCCCACGAAAAAAAAAAAAAAAACATAAATGTGAGTGTATCAGCAAGGATTGAAAAATCCTTACAGATTAAATTCAAGCCAATTATCAAGCGATTACATTGACAGTTATTTTGCTTCAATGAAGAGGACTTCAAAATTACCAAGTGTATACCCTTGTTAACCAACAAGATCTTGCTGAGATCCAGGAAATTTTTAGACCGAGATTTGTTATCTTTCCTGACACACCTGCCTGGGTTGGCTCTTCTTGTGCAATTTCACTACAGCATCAGCCTACAAAATCATTACTAATTTTGGCATGTATTGGAGAGATTAGAAGTGGATTTGGAAAATTAAGATTCCTCAAAAATTAAAATGCTTCCTCTGTCTTATCTTAAAAGATAGACTGCTGACAAACCATATGCAACTTGTGAGAAATATGGCCTCTTTTGATTTATGCCCTAGATGTGGCCAAGCCAGTGAAAACTTGCCACATCTACTTGGGAAATGTGTTACCTCCAAAACTATTTGGGTACACATCCAAAGTAATATTTGATGAGAGGAAGGGTTTGAGCAGCCTTTTTATGACTAGATTGTGGTCAATATGAAAAACACTAATTTGTTTAATGGGACAAAATTGTAACCCTCTAGAAAATCTAGAAAGATCGCAATAAAATGATCTTTGACAATCAATTGACCACAACCCAAACCAGTCTCAAGAGCGTTAGGTACCATGTTCATGAGATCCAAGAGGCTTTTTAATCTCCTTTTCACCGACACTCTTCTTCACCTAGACTAATTGAATGGTGTTCTCCAAATGCCTAAAGCTGAACACTGATGGTTAAAGGGTGACCCAGGCCAGGCAGGATATGGTGGACTCCTAAAGGATGAACAAGGCATGTGGCTATGAGGATACTATGGCAAGTTGGGACACTGCACCAGTTTGGAGGCAGAGATATGGGCCATTTACAAAGGCCTCACAATCCTCTTCTACAAAGGGGTCACAAATGTAGAGATTGAATCTAACTCTAAACAAGCCATCATCAACATACAATAAGGCACAAACCAAAGCTCTCCCTTTAAAGCTCTCATTGAGAATGCAAAGTTTCTACTCAAGAGATGTAATTGCTCTCTAGGACACACACTACGAGAGGGTAACAAGGTTGCTAACAAATTGGTAAATCTAGGAGTAGCTCAAGATGATCATGTGGTGATCCTTGAAGACCCCCCCTCCAACAATAGTTAGATCTTTACTCATAAATGATATGATTGGAAATTGTGTAGTGAGGGACTAGCCCTCTGTTTTGCTTTATGTTAAAACTTTGTTTGCTTTAATTTTCAAGGAATCTGAAAAAAAAAAAAAAAAAAAAATTTACCAAGTGTAGAGAAAAGAAAAATTAAAAGAAGAAGAGAGGAAAAATGATTGCGTGAATATTCAAAATAACCATTAATTTACATATAGTGATCCCGGTTTTGCCCTGGCCTTCATTGTGTTCCGGATTTGGGTTCCGTGGTTGAATATTGTATCCATGCCTTGTTTTTCCCCTTTGACTCTTTGTATTTGAGTTTTGGAACTTGTTGGACGAGTTTGGAATAGGTTGGTTGTTACTTGGTCTAGGTTATTGTTGCCTAGATTTTGGCTTCTTTGCTCGAGCGAGGCTTCTTGCGCTCGAGCGAGCATTGTGTAATTTGCTTCTTGCGCTCGAGCGAGTTTTCTTGCACTCGAGTGAGGTTTGAGGGTCCTCAGGTTTCTCTTCCAGACGCAATTTTTCTGGAAAGGGGAAGTTCTTCGCTTGAGCGAGCCTGGTGAAATTGTTTCTTCATTCGACCGAGACTTCTTGCGCTCGAGCGTGTGTGTGCATCTGTGGCAGACTTGAAGCTTTGCATTCTGCGCTCGAGCGAGGCTTCTTGCGCTCGAGCGAGGTCACTTGTTGTATCTGGTCGCTCGAGCAACAAATCCTTCGCTCGAGCGAAGACCACGTATATCAGTTCGCAGCAGAGGATTTTTGTATCACTTTTGTATCTTTTGCCACTCAAAACCCTAATCCGACAGCCTTTTTCTCTCTCTCTCTACAAATTTTCTCCTTCTTTCCTTTGAACTTCTACACTTGAGGTAGGGATATTCTACTTTTTAGTATGAGTTTTAACCTATGTGTTTGTCATAAATGGTGGGATTTGGGAAGATTTGGGGGAAGTTGGGGTTTGGATTTGAATTTTTAAAAGAGGGGTTTTCTATATTTGGCTTCATATATGTATGTGAGGTCTTGATTAGGATGTTATATGAGAATAAGTGGTGAGATTGAGCCTTGAGGTTGATATTAAAAAAAGAAAAAAGAAAAAAAGGGAGCTTGCCCTAATTTGAATCAAATAAATTATTTTGTATAAATAATGAGATTGATGTGGAAATATGAAATTGGAAAGGGCGTATAAACGAATGGTGTAGTTTGATTTGATAAATCACTCACCTATAGAAAGTTTGGCAAATTGTTTGTTTGATGGATTTGTTTATTTGTTTAGAAATATCTGTTTTGGGCTATCGGTGGAGAATAGCTATGATTGTTGTAGAAACTGCATGAGCACTAGGTAAATTAAGACTAGTCATGTGAATTATGTCATTGAATATGACGGTTTGATTAAATTGTTGAATGTGTGAATTTTGGTAGTCATTGTATATGACACGCTTTTAAATACATTGTATATGTATCATTGTTTGGGAGGAGATAGGGGATGTACTCCATTATTTGGGAGGAGATAGGGGACGGACTCCATTGATAATTAAGTTGGCCGGAGTGTCCAGGGTGAAAGTCCCGAAATCTTATATATATATATATATATATGGGTGCCGGTTCCCTTGGATGTGATTTCGTAAAATGGCAAAAAAATGGAAGTGTTTGAATAATGGTTGTTATTGAAGTGTTAATAAATGAGTTGTAGTCTCGTTTTGAATTGTTTAGATTACAATGAACTATATCAATAAATTGATTTGGATAAATTAATAGAAATGGACTGAAATATAGATGTCGATATTGATTGGTCATGGAAAGGGTGTAAGTTGGTTTGTAAGTATTAAACATTTATCTGATGCTGATATCTTAGTTAATTCTCATATATTGTTTTAGCATATCTCTACTGGGTTTTGGCTCACCCTACTTGGGAAACCATTTTCAGGTACAGGTGACATGCCGCCTCCTAGAACATAGCTTGGGAGGTTTAGGGGCTGAAGGCTCCGTTTTGTTATGCCGTTTTGTGTTAACTGTTTATTCAAGCCGAGGGCTTTATATGTATAGAGGTAGGACTCTTCTTTTGTTGTAACCAAGTGATAACTTGGAAAGATATAAGCCCGTAAGACATTTATTTTGTTTTTATTTACCTAATGTTACATGCTATAGATTCAGGATGGATATTTATGAATGTATATCGCATGTAATACCCCTTTGTAATATAAACTCTGATGAATGAAAGTAATATATTTCATGTTATGTTTATGAATCTCTTGAGTTGGTTTATATCATATTTTGAGGGCATTACATTACATTTACTCTTATGCTTCGAAAATGAAGTGTTGAAAATAAAGTGTAGGAAATATAAGTGATAAGAAAAATAGAAATTAATTGTTTTTTATTTGAGTTGGATCATTACAATGTATCCATGAATATGATTCTCAATAAATTATTAAGTAATGCAGGAGTTTCTAATATTCAAGTAAGAGATATAGGAGGAAGGAATATGATTCTCACATTCAATTCAGTGGCGGAAACGAGAAGCACTTTAAAAGATCACCTTGACTGGCTACCTAGTTGTTTCGTGGATGTCAATGAATAGAGCAAGGATGTGAAGTATGAGTACAAAAGAGTGGTTAGGCTTAACTGCTATGGGATTCCATTGCAATGCTGGAATGCATCTACCTTTTCCAGTATTAGAGGGGCATGGGCGATGTAGTGTCTTTGGAGAACAATACTCATGAAGGCAACACCTTCATCGTAGGATGAGTGTTTATATGTACGAAACGAATGGAGGTTATTAACCAAGTGGTGAATATGGTGAGCAAAGGAGAGTTTTTTCTAGTTAGGGTGGTTGAGGAATTAATGGAACAAGAGTGTTCATTTTAGCGAAGTGTCCATTTCGATGGCTCATCGAAAATTCCAGAAAGTGTAGTAGGAAATGCTCCGACAAAGAAGGGTAGAAATGACATGGCTACTAACATGGAGATTGAAGTTGAGATGGCACCAAATCATGAAAAGATGGTGGGTGAGGTGGAACTAGAAGTTGAAAATAGCTTCATGGGTAAAAGTGTCTCAGTAGTGGAAGAGACAACAATTGGGCTTAGAAATGATGATCGTGGGGAGACGGCTGATGCGTTGAGAATTGAGAAGTCACCAGCATGCGTTACCATTAACCAAAGAAAGCGGGTGGATCCAATTGATGTTCCAATTGTTTCAAATAAATGAGGATTACATGATGGGTTAGGCCCAAATAGGTCTTTATACATAGGCCATATGGACTGGCCTGTGGTGTCTTACAAAGGTTTTCCTTCAGTCTAATGTTTGTAGCCCAATGTTGTGTTAGGATTAAGACACACTCAAAAATCAATCACACACATAAAAAGGGGACACAAGATATTTACGTGGTTCGAAAATCGCCCATGTCCACAGAGAGAAATTTCATTATAGAATTTTCCAGAGGGAGATTATAGAACTCACACTCCTCTTCTCTCTATAGATTTGCACACTCTCTCTGATTCTCTCTTACTCTGGCTGTGTTGTCTTTCATCCCTTCCTCATCACCTCAATTTATACACAAAAGAGAGGGAAAACAAAGTCAAGAAAGAAAGCCAACTGCTAACTGTTTCCCTCATTCCAATGGATATTTATAACAAGAAGAAAAATATGGGCTTGTCTTCTACCTGCCCTCTCCCCTTCTACTCCTTGACTTGGAGCCAGCCTTCAATTAATTCTTCTATGTGGGTTGGAACTTAAAATTCTCCCCCTCCACGCCCATATGGATAACTGACTTCTCACTTGAAGTCTATCTCGGTCAGATTTCTTGCAAACTTCCAGCTTGTCTCTGGTGACAACCTTGGTCATCATGTCAGAAGGATTTTTGTCCGTGTGAATCTTCACTAGCTTCATCAACTTCTTTTCCATCACTTCTTGTATTCAATGATACCGGACATCAATGTGCTTTGTACGTGAATGGTACATGGAATTCTTACTCCGATCAATTGCACTCTGACTATCATAATGTACCTTGTACTCTTCCTGCTGTAGACCCAATTTTTGTAGAAATCGCTTCAACCACAATATTTCCTTTCCAGCATCTACGGCAGCAATGTACTCTGCCTCTGTTGTAGATAAAACAACACACTTTTGTAGTTTGAACTGCCATGAAATAACTCCCCCTACAAAGGTGAATAGAAATCCTGATGTAGATTTTCTACCATCAAGATTACTCGTCATATTGGCATCTGTAAATCCCTTCAAAATTGGTTCAGCTCCCCCAAAATATAGACACATCTTTGAAATTCCCTACAAGTACCGAAAAATCCATTTGACCACCTGTAACAAGCCCGCGAGGGACCTCACTACAGTTCGGACTTGATTTGTGCCACGGTTCTTAATCTGAACCAAAGAGTTCAAATCCGGCAAATCGTTTTGAGAAAAATAGATTTTTAGAAAAGAAGTGCTAAACATGGACTGCTTTGCCAGATACAGAGTCGCCACCTAAATATTTTTTAATGGGGGAATTTAGGAAACCCTTACTCGGTGTCAAAGGCCACGTGTCCATCATCACCAAAGTTGCCTCGGCTCGGGAACTTGGGTACGATTGGGGAAGGTCAGCTATGAGCACCCCCCTCTCGCCCGATCCGAAGATCGTCCTCTACTAACCGTGATATCTTGTTTTGAAAACATTATATGCTCTTATTCCGGTTATTAGCCTAGAATTACTATGTTATGCGCGCAGCAAACAAGTATAAACCAAATCGCCTAAATTGGAACAAAACATTTCATGTTTGTTTTGAGAATGGTTTGCTACTCGCAAGTAGGCTAAAAATGCAGATTTTTGCCACCCTCAAGTGGGCTTAAAACTCGCAGTTTTAATGCATCATTCCAATTTAGGTAATTCAACCTCCATCCACAGGCATTCAAGCAGTTATATCACATAAGCAACTAGCCTTATGGCAATCATTCTGTCATGACAACACTCATACACATGCAAGGATGCTAAAGCAAAATAACTTACCTAGTACTCCAAGCCAAAACAGAAACTAGTTAGTAATCATATACATGATCCTAGTTCATGTTTAAAAATGGTTAATGCAACACATGCAAAGATGCAATCTAGACAGGCTCAGCTATCCTAAACATGGCATGTGAAATGCAATAGATAATACGTATTCAATTTGGAATTGAAATACTTATGCAGTTAGCATGATGTGCCGAGCCCGGTGCATGCAATACTGATGAATGATGCACGCATGCATAGCATAAAGTATGCTAAAGTAAATATGCCCTAAATCTAACCATTGTAAGTGGATAAATAAAAGGGAAGAAAGACATGGGATTGGAAGACATGCACATACTCACGCACACTTATTACACAATTGCCCTCGCTCGGAGGGACCGAAAGAATAATACAGTCCGAATAAATAATACTAAATTAATTATTACAAAACTCCTAATTAATTAACAAATTAATTACAAAATGAGTTAAATATGAAGCTTAAAGAGACTGCCACAGCTCTGCCTCGGAATGCGCGAACGATGCATGCTTGACTCGCCTCACTTGGAAACTCGCTGCCATAGCATTACTGCCTCTGTTTTTACTGCCTAGCTCTTCTGAGGACTGCACCAGTCTTAGGACAGATTCTATGCACACTGTAGAGCACCACCGGCTGAGAGGAATGGCCACCAGCCATGGGAAATAGCCACCGGCCATTGATGAAGCTATCGTCCATTCATTGATGGCCGGTCGGCACTAAAGATGGTCGGCCGGCCAAAACTTCCTGCAGAAGTCAGTTTTGACAGCAACAGAGGGCAAGCAGTGTATGGCATGGAATTTCAAGCAAATGTAAGCATGGCTACACTCCCTATCATGCAATGGACTCAAGGGAGCATGGCCCTCGACTTTTGGGCCATCAATTATGCATGATGGCCTAAGAGGCCAAGTTTGCCATTCAATGTAAAGATGCATGCAACAAAGAGGAGATGAATGCCGACACCTTATCATGTTAAGATCAAAGGTATTGGCGATCGAGGGTTGAGACGTGTTTTGTCACTTAAAGTACAAACACTCCCCACCCCTCAAGTTTGGCTTGACACCCCAAGCCAAACAATGCAATGCATATACGACAACTTGGCTCGAAGATGCAACATGAAGCCAAGTAAGCAAGGCATGCCAAATGCGATACAAACTAAAACATGCTAATGTATAATGTACTAACGCATGCAACATGCAATGTAGCAAACATGGTCGAATACGCAATGGGACTAGCATGTGGTGACACATAATGAGCCAAATATGCAATAAACATATAACAAACATGTAATGGTGGACTTAAACCATAAAGGGCAGACCTCAGCCTTGCCATAAACAGTGGCCAAAAGTACTAAAAATGGTGGACAAGTGCCCATGCAATCAAGCACACTAATGAGCCAAACACCCAAGCATGGAAGGCTACTCTTAAGGACACTCAAAGGTGGTAAGCATGGGTACTAAACACTCATGTTAATTTCCAAAAAAAGTGCGAATGATGAGGCCAAGCATGCTAGAGAATAGATGCAAAATGAAAGGCATTCAAGGCTACAAATGGGAGCATGACTTAACACCCACCCCAACCACTCACGGCATGGACTAATCAACCAAAAACAGAGCTTTAGCATGCAAAAGGGACCCCCAAAACCCACTGATATGACAGCTCAAATGACTTAAACACAAGGCGTGCATTATGACCCTTTTCAATGCACAAAAGAATAACCCTTCAAGGCATGAAAGCGATGATGAATGTAAGCATACAAGCATGGATTAGGGACTGAAATGGCGTATGAAATGACTCCAAAGCATTGAAACAACCTAACTAAAGCATGCTTATAACTCACACACTCAAGACCCACAAGTCCAAATGCAAAGAGACTATACCAAACATGGCAAAGATGGTTAAAACAGCATCTAACAGACCTTAAGCATGGAAAAATAGGTCTAAAAACTTCACAACACTAGGCAAAAATATGAGGGCATGGTAGGCTACATGCATGATGCATTTCTAGGCCAAATAAGGGACTACAAAGCAAGTATATTAAACATGCAAGGGACCATTAATCTGACCAAAAACAGAGGCATATTATGGCCCAACAACACTCAAAAACCTCTGAAATGAAGCCAAGAACAACTAATCATGTATGCTACCCTTATGAGCCAAAAACAAGGACAAAAGAGAGACAAAGGGAGAGGGGTGTCCCTCCCCTATGCAAGACCTCAAAACCCCTTCTTCACCACTGAAAATCCACTGGATTTCAGTGGTGAGAAGGCCAATACACAAAGGTAACCAAAGCTCAAAAAGGAAGGCACAAAAAGGGCCAAATAAGGCCTAAGAGGGGGAGATCGACCCCTAACACCAAAACAACCTTAATGAAGTATCTCAAGCATGCAAATATAAGACTTTTTTCAGTTATACACAAAGCTTAAATCAACATGCAAGATAGACAAAAATCTAATGCAAGATTGGGGAATCTAAAGTAAAGAGTTTACCCTTGAAGAACCCTTGATGAACAGCAAGATCAGCCACCTCCCTCTGACCAAAAACAGTCCAAAAACTCAAGAACAAACCCCAAAAGCCTCTCAAGGTTGAAATATGGTGTAATGGTGTGTGTCTTAGTGCAAAACTAAGGCAAAAACACACTTTTGGGCTTCCAAACACACACAAAGGATGAGAGAGAGAGATATAGAGAGAGAGAGAGTCTATGGCAGATGTATATATGTATAAGCTCTGGTTTTTTGTTCTAACCCTAACAATGGAGAAGAAGGAGGCCTTATATACGCAATACAAAGCTTGAAGCTTCTCCAAGAAGCCAAACAAAAAAAAGGTCAAAGGGGGCAAGGCTTCTTGAGGAAGCTTTGACAGCTGGGAAGCTTCTTGAGGAAGCTTTGACAAAGGGTCAAGCTTCCTCAAGAAGCTTTGACCAAAAGGGTGCAAAAGGTGCATAACAACCACACTATGCGCAGGGAAGAGTGTTGGTGTATTCCAGCTAGCACAGCTGGCATGCACCATGCCTGAAGGGTGCAAAAGGTTCATACCGGCCAGCAAAAGAGGTCATCGGCCAAACAAAGTGCCGGCCGGCCACATAAAGTGCCGACCGGCTATTGGTATCAAGAAACCATGGCCGGTGGCAATAATGAATGGCCGGTGAGGCAAAGGGAAGGCCGGTGGGGTGTGGGGATGGCCAACAAGCCATTCCCTGCCCCTCAAAGCAAAAGCACAAGAATTTGGTGCAAAACCAAATACAAAACAAATGAGTTGAGAGATCTTGAGGCAAGGCGCGCAGCCGAGGCCTCTGGGAACTCAAAACGAACACGAACATGGATGATCACTGAGTGTTCCAACGGTGACGTCGAAGTCTTGAGGACGGTAAAAAATGGGGTGTCTACACCACCTCCCAATGCTCCTTTCCTAGATTAGAGAGGAATCTGCTCACAACGCCAACTACGTGAGCTATATCTGGCTAGCTACTGTAGCTCGACTTTTTCATGCCCCATTTCAGAAGACGAATAAGCCTTATAGTATCGGACTGCAGTGGTTCTGAATCTGATCTTATAAGTGCAATGTGAAATAAATAAATACCAAAGAGTCCTAATCCGGCAAATTTTTGGAAAATCGATTTTGAATCAAATTGAAAAAAATCGACTGCTTTTCCAGATACAGAGTTGCCACCTAAATATTTTTGGAAAATCTAGAAAACCCATGGCTCGTTCCAAAGGCCATGTGTCCGTCATCACCAAGATTGTCTCAGCTCGGGAACTTAAGTACGAGAGGGAAAGATCATGAATTGAGCACCCCCGCTCGCTCGATCAAAGATCGCCCTCTACTAATCATGATATGAATCTTATCTACATAATATGCTCTTGTTCCGATTTTCAGGCTAGCATTACTATGTGATGTGCACTCACACAAGTATAGACTAAATTGCAAGAATTAGAATATCTCGATTCATGTTTGTTTGCAAAATTGTTTCGAATATGTACCACTTTGAAAAAGTGTTCGCATATGAACATTATTCAAATTATTCCAATTCAAGTAATTAGCCTTCATCCACAGGCATTCAAGTAGCAATTAAGCAATTAGCCTTATGGCAAGTATGCTAAACATGGCAACATCAATATTCAATGCAATATGCTAAAGCTAGTAAAGGCTCACCTAGTACTCCAAGCTGAAATAAATAAAAGAGTTAGAAAAATGCATGATTTCTAATTATGCAATATGACTAATGCAACACATGCAATATGCAACTAATAGGCTCGGCTACTAATATAGCATATGGATCAATTTGATAGCATGCGGTCTAAGCCCGTATTCAAAGAATGTATTTAAATGACAATGCATTTAGAATGATGAACCGAGCCTCCGTGCATGCAATACAAATGGATGCAAACATGAAGAATACTAAACAAAACATGAGGCCCTAAAACTAACCATCATAAGCTAGTAAGTAAACAGGAGAAAGACGTAGGGTTGGAAGACATACACGTTATTACATTGCGCTCTCACGAAGGAGAGTCTGAATGAATAAACTAGCCAACTAGCTAACTAATTAAAGCTTAGTTAATTATTACAAAACGAATTAAATTAGCTAAACTACTTAACTAATTATTACAAAACGAATGAACTAATTAATTAACTAATCTACCTAATTAAAATAATTAATCACAAGACGAATTAGCTATTCTAACTGATTAATTACAAAGCCACTAGCTTAATCACAACACTAATATATACAACGCGGATCCCAACACTAATATATACAATGCGGTTTCCACCCGAAAAAGGCACTGTTTCTGCTGCTGAATGCCTTTGTTGCACAGTAGATGGCTTGCACTGATTTCCACCTCCAGACCAATTCTGTCTTGCTGAGGAAGTACTCTGCTTGATTTTGCACTGGTGGCCGGCAGAGGGCCTGCCGTCCACTGATGATGGCTTGTCGGCCACAAAAGATGGCCTGCCGGCCACTGCTGATTGGGTTGTTCTGCTGCAACAGAGAGCAAATAGAGCAGAGATAATGTATTCTCAAGGGTTTGTTTGCATAATTCATCTCTCCTTATCATTTGAACAGCTCAAGGAGTAGTACTTTTGATCCACAAACTACCAATGGATGCAATTCATTGCATGGTAGCTTGTGAACCAAGTGTGCAAATTCAATGAATGCAGTAAAATAAGACTCTTAAAACCACCTCCCTATCATGAAAGGTCAAGGGAAGTAGTTGACAATGAATCTTGAACCGTTTTCATCACTAATGAGTAAGAAACGACTCAAGACTTAAGGGTTCAATTAACGTCCGATTGAACCCAAACAAGTTATTATCTTACTCACTTTTTAGCCTCAATTTTATGACTTCATTTTAAATTACCATCTATTCTTTAATCAATTAAGTCCAAGGGTGAATTTAAGTCCTCTAATGGAAAGAGGGCTCAAACCAAGAGTTGCTTTAAGCATGAAAGAGACATCATATCGTTGGTAATGAACCCCCAAAGGGATTAAACCATTAAGTATGACATCTCAATCTCATTTTAAAACAAACAAGTAGTTTGAAACTACTTTCAAAGCAAAACAAAAGCTAAGAAAGGAGGGAGATTGCAAAGGTGATTAAGAGTGGTCACAAGTATGGAAAGTCATAAATAAACACTATCAACTCAAATAAGGTGGTGTCTAAGGCCTAAAACACCAAACTCATGAGGACAATTACACTATAAGCATGCAAAACAGAGCTCAACTGCAACAAACACTTAAAAATAGTCTTAAAACAGGTCTAATACAGTCCTAAAACATGTTGGAATTAAGATAAAAATGGGTAGATTAATAAGCTAAAACATGGGCCATGCTAGGCTAGTAAATAAAACATAAAGATAGGAGGCTAACCCCTCCAATTTTGGGCTTTAAAATATGATTTTAGACACTGAAATAACTCTGAAAATCAGTGTTTAAAAGCTCAAAAAAAGATAGTGTAAGGGTGGGAAACACAATGGTAAAGGCCCTGAGAGCAATGTGTAAAGAAAGGTGAACCACCTCTCAACCTTTGGTGACCTTAAAACCCAAGTTTCAGCCCAAAAATGCAAAGTTTTTAGAGCCCAAAAACAGCTGGAAAATAGTAAGAAAAATAGAAAGTAAAGAAAGTAAAGCAACAAAGCTTTATACCTCTTGAAGAGGAGATCAATTCTAGGCAATAAAACCAAGGCAAGCACACCCTCAAGTGCTCAAACAAGGCTCAAAGTTACCTCAACTTGAAGATGGAGGTGTTTGGTTAAAAGTGTATAGGCAAAGGTGAAGAGTGTATAGGCAAAGGTTAAGAAATTTGCAAGAGAGACACACAGAGAGAGAGAGAGAGAGAGAGAGAGAGAGAGAATTGTAGAGAGGAAAAATTTTGCTCAAAAAATTTTCTAACCCCAAAGAAAAAGGGGAGGCTCTCTATATATAGAGAAACATGAAATTCCTCAAAAACATCTAGCCATACACGTGAGAGCAGATACAAGGATCTGTGCAAATAGCTGGCACAACTCTCACAAAATATCTACAAAAGACATCAGTGGCCGGCAACTAGAAGTGATGGCCGGCAGCCTAAAGAGGTGGCCAGTAGGCCACCAGAGGTTACGGGCTTGAAGATCTCAAGTTTTGGTTCAAAAACAAGACAACAGGGGTGCAAGGTTTGAAAGGCTCAAAGCTGTGGCATTCCACTGAGGACTTCGAGCACTTGACAAGCATATACACTCATCACTGGGTGTGCAAGTGATGACGTCCAAGTCGTAAGGGCCGTAAAAAATAGGGTGTCTACAGTTGCCCCTTTTTGACAGAACTCGGAGTCATGAAATGACGTGAGTGAATGTCAAAGCCCAAAGACGACCCATTTTGACAAGGCCGTAAGACTTGGACAAACAATCAAGACAGAAATTAATGGTTGCGCCTGCAGGCTGCCTACATATCCCTTTGCAAGGAATCAAACCAGCGTAGTTCTGGGGCAGAATGTAAACGATATGCGCATGCACAAAGATACTGTGAAAGCTAGACTCATACGCCTTTACGAAGCCGGCTATTTTGAAAACTCATGATCATGCGAGATGATGCAATAAACAATAACACAATAAGCAAGACAATGAGATAATAACATATGAATGGGCTACTTTAAGCTTAAAACCAACATAGGTTCCATGCAAAAAAGATCTACAACACAATCTAACCACGCCAAAATGCAGGACGAGGAAAGAAAACTCAGCGCAGGGTTGCGCCTCGCAGGTCTTGAGAAACTAAGAAACGAAAACCGTTCGGGGTAGTGTTTCACACGTCTTGAGAAGCAAGAAAAACTGCTCAAGGTCGCACTTCACGCATCCTGAGACAAAAAACAAAACCACTCAGGCTCGCATTTTACGCATCCTGGGATAAAAACCACTTAAGGTCGCGTTTCACGCATCCTAAGAAATAAGAAAAATCGTTCGGGCTCACGCTTCGCATGTCCCGAGATGAAACACGCCTAGGGCCGTGTGTTACGCGTCCTGAGATACAAAAGAAAAATCGCTCGGTCTCACGCTTCACACGTCTTGAGATAAAACACGTCCCGGGCTGCGCATCACGCATCCTGAGATACAAGAGAAAAACCACTCGGGCTCGCACTTCACGCGTCCCGAGATGAAACAGGGAGGTGTGCGATAGATGTACAAAATGAAGAAATGTAATAAATGTACAAAGTGAACAAGTGCGATAGATGCACAAAGTGAACAAGTCAATACAGTGACAATGCATATTCCATGCAAGATAGACAACCGACGTATGATGTTAATTGAAGGCATATTTTATGCAAGAAATAAAAGCATATTCTATGCGAAATTAAGAGCATGTTCTATGCATGAATCATAATTGATGCAAGACATGCGTGCAGCATGGATATATGTGAAATGCATATTCTATGCGACGGGAGAGCATAAATATGTAATTCAACAAGGCGACGAAAACCAATATTCGGTGACGACCTCCGATTTACCTCTCGGAGATGTTGCAACATGTTCACAAAGGATACACCTCGTTCATGTTGGCAAGTGAGGAACATCGTGCACCAAAACACGGTTTTGAGCTCCCTTAGAAACAATCTGGACCTAACAGTAAACCTTTCCTACACTTCTTGGGAAACAAAGACACAAAACAACATCAAAACCCAGAGAAAGGACATTGGCCACTCGTCGGCCACAGGGGAGAGCGCCGGCCACTTGTCGGCCACTAATTCAGATTGCCGGCCACCAATGTGGCCTGCCAGCCACTTGCTGGCCACTCGTGGCAGTTCGGGGCATTTTGGTCTTTCCACGCGTGGGTCTTTAAGTATAGACAAAGACTTCTCATTTTCACACACCCACACTTCCGAAAACCCTTTCCCTCTCTCTCTAGGTGCTTTCTCTCTAGATTTATGCTTTTTACGCGTTTTCCAACACCCCATGCAAACTTTTTTTTCATAAAACCCTATTTGTTCTCTACATTTTGAACCGATTAGATTTGATTTCAACGTTTTTTCTTGGATTTTCACCACTTTAGGCTTGTTTCCCTCGAGTTTCTCTCGGGTTTTGTGAACTTTCTCAGGCTTTGACTTTTTCTCTCATTTTCTCTCTCCTAGGGTTGAGTTTTTCAAAGTTTACCCTATTTTCTCCATTTCTCTTCACTTTTCACCTACTTTTCACCCATTCTCCAGATGGCGGACGAGATTCCTCACGACGGAGCTCCTCCAGAGGTTCCACCTGCGTTCTTACCTGTTGCCGAGGTGGAGGAGCCAGTAGTTGTCGAGGTTGGCGAGGCGGCTCAGGGCATTGAAGCCGACCTTGAGGCGGAGTTTGAGCCCGAGGTTGAGCCAAAGCTGCTACCATTGAGAGTACAACCTTTTGATCCGGTGAGACTACGACCTTTTAAAATAACAATCAATGGGATAGGAGGTTGGGGAGAAATAGAGTTAGGAACGTGGGGTACAACAAGGTTGGCACTTAATGGGAATGCAACCATGCAAGATGGATCACGTCAGCTCGAGATCGAATGATTAGAGCAGAGTAGAGGTGAAAATTCAAACCAAACTCATGAATCGTCTAATTATATTCATTTAAAATTCATATTAATTCATCTAAATTAATAAATAAATTTAAATAGATTATTCATTGTCAATTTAATTATAATTAAGTTTATATGAATCAGATATGGTTATTTATTTAAGCCCGTCTAATTGGACACCAGTTTTATCATCAATTCAAAATTTTTTAAATAACTTTTTTTTTAAAAAAAACATATATTTTTGAAAAAAAAAGAATAATATATTTTTTTCAGTAAAATAAAAGTAAAAAATATTTTTTTGAAAAATAATAAAAATAAAAATATTTTTTAAAAAATAAAAAATAAAATTTATTTTTTTCAAAAACCTATAAAAAAATTAAAAAAGGAAATTTTTTTTAAAAATATAAAATAAATTTTTAAAAAATAAATAATGATAATAATCGGCTTGTTTGGTTTTGGCTTTCAGAAAATTCTATTTTTTTATTTTCTATATTTTAATGTTTTCAATGAATTTTTTTTAATTTTATTTTTAGACACACCTAACATAAATACACTTAAAAAGTATAACATTTGTGAAAGAAATCTTTAAAAAATACACTAAATACCAAAAAATACAAGAAAAAAAAAATCAGTACATTTTTCGTATTTTTGTGTATTCATTAAAATTTTAAAATATTTTTTCACAAATATTTTATTATTTAGATACATCTAAGTAAGGTGCATCTAAAAAAGAAAAAAAAATGCTTAAAATTTTAAAAATATTCACTAAAAATTAAAAAAAAATACGAAAAACAAAAAACTCATTTTTAAAAAAACTGTTGCGTTTGGTAGAGCTTTGTAACTATGATTTGAGAGTAGGAGTTGTATTTTTAGTTTGTGAGTTTTGGAATTATGATTTGAGTATGAAAAATTTGTTTGGTGAAAGAGTTTTGAATTGAGTGGGGAATTTTTGATGTGACATATGATATTTGATACAAAAACTTACAACTCATAACCAAACATACAACTCAAAATTCTATTAAAACACATAAAAAAAATTTAAAAATTTGGAAAATATTTTTTTCAAATAGATAAAAATTAACATATGTCAATTACAAAAAAAAAAATTACACTGTTCCGGTCAACCAGCTGGACGACCGGTTAGTCCAAATTTTTCACTTTCGACTATGTTTTCAAAAGTGAGCGTGGAATTAAGTTTTGAAAGTCGTAAACAAACGCCTTTTTCAAATTAAGCTCTGGAACGTTAGTTCCAGAGCTGTACCAAACACAGCCTAAATTCAGAAAGCTGAACAAAGGGATTGGTAAACTAGATTTGGATTCAACCAGCACTTTGTCTTTGCAAATCCTTACAAGAAGTAGTGGCTTCATAATCAACGGAAATAACATCACCCCAAATGCTTGCAATTTTGTGCAAGGTTTCGGCATTCCATGCATTCAGAGGAACTCCTTCAATTCAATGGCTAACTAAATTCTTCTAGTTGAAGTGAATTCTCTATAGTCGAAATGTTTCAAACCAGCATTTACTGTCTTTAAGCATTGCTTTCTTTTCATCTTCAAAGCTGAATTGATGTACAACTTTGAATCCTCCAAGCGGTTTACCTGAAATGTATTGAACCTCATCGCATCTCATAGCTTCTTCGATCATGGGTATACTGAAATAATCTCTTGCAATACCAATTGCAAAAGATTTGATCCATTCATTATCAAGATTGTCTGCTACAATTGTTAATAGTTGGTCATTTGGATTTGCTAGTTGAGTTCTGTTCAAACGGGAATAGGTAGCCATCTCCTTTCTTTTCCTCCATTCTTGCCTCGTCTTTTAGATTGAGGGAGCCATCCCCTCTTTTTTTCTCCATTCTTGCCTTGTCTTTTCTGGTTTAGTTCTCCTCATTTTTTGATGAGTTCTTAATTTTATGAAAGAAATAACTATTTTTTGATTTGATGAAATAATTGATACAATTTTTGAATACTTTTTTATTAAATTTAAAGATGAAGAATTGAAAATGCTCTTACATATAACTATGTATGATTGATTTTGTTCAATTTGGTAGGTAAGGTTTTTGAGAGTAAGGTTTTTGAGGATCGCTATAGCAATTAAGCGGTTTGGATAAGAAAGGCTAAAAATCTTCAAAGGGATATTGAATTAGGTTTTTTATTTTGTTATAATGGGTGTTGGTTGTGTGGTGTTGGGTGGTCGCAAATTTGAGCATTTGTCTATATTTTCAACTTTTTATTTTCTTGATTTGATTTCTAGGTGGTTGTTGTGTCAAATATTTGAGGTGGAGGTAGCTAGTGGTAGATAATAATGATGGTAGTAACAAAGTTGAGGGGGTGAAGGTGGAGGTTGAGTGGTGGAGGTCTTGCGGAGAGGGATGGAAGTGGTGGTGGGTAAAGAGAGCTGGTACTTGCCCAGAGATCAAAAGTTGGATTTTTATTTTATGTTATTTTATTTTTATGGTTGACATAGAGGGTATAGTTGTTATTTTATATTTTTTGGAGGTTCGTGTCATTTCTCTTTACTAATGGGGTTGAGTGCATTTTTAATAATTTCTACAAGAGGTACGTGTAATTTTCCCTAATAATGATAACAATAATGCTATGTCTCACAAAATTTACTTCTTGAAACCTTTCAGAAATGTGCTGGCAGTGTGCCAGCACAACTTTTTGTAAGACTCAACATGTAATAATAATAATGTTGGACTTCACAATAAGTTGTGTTGGCCACATTCCAGAAAGGTTTTGGAAGCAAATTTCGTGAGACGTAGCATTATTGTTATCATTATTAGGGCAAATTACATGTACCTCCCCTAGAAATTATTAAAAATACACCACACAACTTGTTGTGAAGTCCAACATTATTATTATTGCATATTGAGCCTTACAACAAGTTGTGCTAGCACATTGCCAGCACATTCGGAAAGGCTTTGGAAGCAAATTTTGTGAGACATAGCATTATTATATAATAACAACATATTAAAGGTGCATTTGGGAAATAAGAGTATTAGTCAAAAAATCACTAAAAATGTCAAACAAATCTTATAGTAGTTAAGATGCATAATTTTAGTAGTTAAAATTCTCTTACAATTACTATCTAGTAACTCAATAGATATTGGAAGCATACTTATTTATATTTTTCATCTTATTTTTCACTAGCAACTTCTGTAGTTAATTAGATTGTTTTTTCTGAGTTGAGGGGTCTCCTACCAGCTATAAAGCATGGGTACTTCAAAAATATTATCGTACTCGTACTGGGTACTTACTGAGTATTGGTACTCGTACCGATAGGACTGCATGCTGTGGCTTGCTTTCGTGTTCCTTTCGGAGACGACTAGCCTCACAGTTTAGACTCCCGTGGTTGTGAATCTGATTTCACAAGTGCAATGTGAAATAAATAAACACTAATGAGTCCAAATCCGGCAAATCTTTTGGAAAATTGATTTTGAATCAAAATGCAAAAAATGGACTGCATTACCAGATATAGAGTCGCCACCTAAATATTTTTTGGGGAAATTTAAGAAACCTGAGACTCGTGCCAAAGGCCACTTATCCGTCATCACAAAGAGTGTCTCAACTCGGGAACTTGGGTACGAGAGGGGAATGTCATGCATTGAGCACCCCACTCGCCCGATCGAAGATCGACCTCTACTAATCATGATGTGATTTTTATTTACCTTACATGCTCTTGTTCCAATTATTATGCTAACTTTACTATGTTTTGCACACAGGTATATACTAATTTGCAAAAGTTGGAACACTTTGATTTTAAGTTTGTTTGAAAATGTTTTGAATATGTGTTACTTGAAAAAAGTGAACCCATATGTACTTTGATCAAACTATTCCAATTTAAGCAATTAGCCTCTATCCACAGACATTCAAATAGTTTATCATTCAAGTAATTAGCCTCATGGTAGTTCATCCTTGACATGGCAACAATCACACGCATACGATATGCTAAAGCAAGAAATACTCACCAAATACTCCAAGGCAAGCCAAAACAAAGAAAAATAATTAGAGAACATGCATGTCTCTAACTAATACAACATGACTAATGCAACACATGCGATATGCAACTAATAGATTCGGCTATTAGTTATGACATGTGAATCAACTTGATAGCATGCAGTTCAAGCACGTACTGAAATAAGTAATGAATAACAAATGAGTTAGAATGATGCGCCAAGCCTAATGAATGCAAGACAAATGAATGCAAATCATGAGAAATGCTAAGTAAACATGATACTATAAACTATCCATCATAAGCGGGTTAATAAAAGGAAGAAAGACGTGGGGTTGGAAGACATACACATTATTATAAGTTCGCCCTCGTGTAGGAGGCTCTAAATAAATGAATTAGCTAAGCTACTTAACTAATTATTATAACACCAAATTTAACTAACTACTTTAACTAATTAATTATAGCACAAATATAATAATACAAAGGACTAACTAAGTAGTTACACTAGAGAATTAATTAAGCTAAATAGCTAAGTAACTAAGTACTCTAACTAATCAATCCCGAGAAGTAAAGAATGCTCATGCATGAAGGCGGTTTCCACCAAAAAATGCCTCTGTTTTTCTACCGGAATGCTTCTATTGCACAGTTAGGGGATTGCACTGATTTTTTTTTTACCTCAGTTTCTGCTCTGTTCTGCAGGAAACAGTACACTGCCTTGTTGGAAAAAGTGGCCGATAGCCCAGAAGTAGTGGCTGACCGGCCACTGATAGTAGCCAGCCAGCCGCCCAGTAAAGGTGGCCTGCCGGCCACTGATGTTGGGTTTCTCTTGTTGCAACAGAAAATAAATAGAACACAAACAAAGTATTCTCAGGGGATGTCTGTCCACCCTATCTCTCGTTATCATCAAACAGCTCAAAGGAGGGGTAAGCTTGATTTGCACGCTATCAATTGATGCAAATTCATTGCATGATGGCCTATGAACCAAGGTATATAATTTCAATAAATGCACAATAAAAGACTCACAAACCTCTTCCCTATTATGATTTGATCAAGGGAAGTGGTTGACCTCGGAAACTTGAACAATTTTATCACTAACAAGCATGAAATGACTTAAGTCTCCATGTGTTCAATTAACGTCCGATTGAACACCAAATTATGTTATTATTTTGTTACCTCCTTTACGCCCAATTTTATTAACCATTTTTCACATTACCTTTTCATTCATTAATTCATTAAGTCCAATAATGAGCACTAAGTCCACTAATGAAAAGAAGCATCAAACAAAGGGTTGTTTTGGGCATGAGAGAGATGTCATGCCGTTGGTAATGAACCTCCTAAGAGATTAAACCATTAAGTATAATACCTTTATCTCAAGCTTAAATAAACAATCGGTTTGAAACGACTCTCAAAACAATAAAAAGCCAAGAAAGGAGGGAGGGTGCAGAGGTAATTAAAAGATTATCACAAGGAAAGCACAAAATAAATGCTATCAACTCAAATAGGTTGGGTGTCTAAGGCCTAAAACACTAAACCTATGAGGACTATTACACTACAAGTATGCTAAACAAGGCTCCAATGCAAGGATCAATCAAAAACAGTCCTAAAACAGTCCTAACAAGTGCTAAAACAATGCTGAAATTAAGACAAAAATAGCTAAAACAATAAGCTAAAATATTAAGGGATTGAAACTAGGACACAAGCATAAGGAGGGGAGGTTAACTCCTCCATTTTTTAGACTTCAAAACATGATTTTTAGCCTCTAAAAAACTCTAAAATTCAATGGTAAAAATCTACAACAAAAAAAAGTTGATGAAAAGATGGGAAATACAAGGGTAAAGGCCTAGGAACCAAGGTTTAAAGAAGGATGGTAAGCCCCTCTACCTTTAATGGCCTTAAACCACAAGCTTTAGCCCATAAAAATAGTCCAAAAACAATGCAAAAATAGCAAGAAAATAGAAGAAAGAAGTAGTGTAAAGATAGTCAAAGTTATACCTCTTGAAGCAAGGTTTTGTTAACAAACCCACAAGTTCTCACTCTCAAGGGTTGAGATTTGAGCTCAAGAACCTCAGCAAGAAGAGCCAAATTTTTTGTTTATGAAGTGTAGAGAGAGAGTGTGTAGGTTACAAGATAGAGAGAGAGAGAGTGCTATGCAGGTCTTGGAGTTCTTTGAATTTTTTCAAATCGTAAAACCAAGAGGGAAGGTCCTTTATATGTAGAAAACCATGTGTCTATCTTGGAAATATCAGCATAGAGA
Organism: Camellia granthamiana; assembly: GCA_036172215.1. Lineage (NCBI taxonomy): Eukaryota > Viridiplantae > Streptophyta > Magnoliopsida > Ericales > Theaceae > Camellia > Camellia granthamiana. The sequence continues at coordinate 147,665,761 of CM069906.1, forward strand.
CAGCTGGAGTGGTGCATGTATCTGTGGAGACAGCTAGCAAAAATACCTGGTTTTTGACACAACTTGTGGGTCAATCTACTAAAAACTGGCCAAAATTTTCACAACTGGCTAGTAGGCCACTAAAAGTGGCCGGCCACAAAAATCTGTTTTCAAGCCTGATTTCAAACAGACATATTTCCCTAATCTAGACTCGGTTTTAGATCATTCTTGAGTCTAAATTGAAGCCCCGGAAGTCTACATTCCAATGGTGGTGGCCTCACATCTAAATTATAAGTATGAAAAGATATATGCCTATTTTAGTGAAGGCTGCTGATTTCTATCTTAACCGGATTGATGTCCAACTTGTTCCCCAACTAGTTTTCTTCCCTCCCCTCCTATTTTCTTCAACTCCACACCTATAAATAAGATGTTTTTAAAGATTTTTCAAAGAGTTCACCTCCCTTCCATTTATTTCCACTTTGTCCTTACTTGGTTTACTGAAAAGAGTAATATTTTGAATGAATTGCGAGCCTCGGAACATCGTAGAAACATTTGGAAAAATATTTTAGAAAAGAGGGTTTTAAGGTCTAAAATAGTTTTGGTCAAAATAGTTTTGGTCAAAAATGAGGTGTAAGGTTGGGATTTAGAAGCTCTTCTTGCTGAAGAAATCGAACGATTATACAGCATAATTTTCATCATCGAGTGATCAACCTGAAGCCCCCAAGTCTTATGGGCTGTAAAAAATGGGATGTCTACAGTTGCCTCTCTTTGACAGAGCTCAAAGTAATGAAATGACGTGAGTGAATGTCAAAGCCTGAAGACGACCCATTTTGACAAGGCCGTAAGACTTAGGCAAACAAACAAAATGCAGATGCAATTGGTTAAACCCGAGGGTTGCCTATGTATCCCTTTGCAAGGAATCAAACCAATGTAGTTCAGGGACAGAATACAAAAGGATACACAATGTAACGAAACAATATAAATGATATACAATACAACGAAATAATCAAACCACAAGCAGTGCAAAACATACAAATACCATAAAGGAATGGAGATGCAAATCAAACTACATTTTATATAGAAAAGAAATGGTCATAGCTAAACGACGCCTAACACAGGCTAAGTGGCTACACCCTCAATATTGGCCTCAGCATAGCATGGGTGCTTACATATAACTGAAGCATGTTTCAATGTGAAAGGGGTGCGTGCACATGCAAAACTATGTTTTTTATAGAAAGAGAAAGAGTACAAGTAATTGGGTGGTATGATATAAGTGAGGAATGATCTGCTCGGAAAGATAGGGATCTAAATGCTGAATGCAACAAAACAAAGTACAATGCAATGGATGCAATGGATAAAGTGGATAGGGAGGCGTAGGCCAAACCACATCTTACCTAGAAAAGGTATGGACACAAAACAAACCACATCTAACACAGAAAAGGTGTTGACACCCTCAATACTGGCCTCAGCGTAGCATGTGTACTTACACATAACATAATCATGTTTCAACGAGGGAAACGTATGACTACATGCCAAACTAAGCTTAATTTGGAAATGATGCATGATGTAATGAATGCGATGGATAATGTAGTAAATGCATGTGATAGATGTTATATGCATTGCGATAGAGATAATGAACATGATGTAGCAGTTGGGAAGCGGCGCTTTTAGAAAGTACCTGGCAGGGGCAATTGGCGATGACTCACCTTATGCTGCTGTAGATCTTCCTTTTCTTCTTGGTTCTAAAGCTTCTTCCTTCATCTTGCACTTCTGAACCACGGGTACTACTTTTCTTCTTGGCTATGTTTGCAACTTTCCCCATTCTCCAACAGGGTGACAGACAAGGTTGGTTTAGTATCCAGAATTGAGGCGCACACAAGCTACCTCAACCTATGGGGCTGCCATACAGAGTTCAAACTGATGATACACCTCTGGGTATTCAAACTAGACTTTAGTCTCAAAAATCCCAAACCTTTGCATTCTAGGCCTCGACCATTCGAACTCTAGTTTTTACGATCTCGGTTGATCTCCTAGGAACTCACTACAAACATAGTCAGGTGGCTACACCAGACCGCCATAAGTCGTTTGGGCATGACAAACACCAAAGGAATTGCACCTTTGGTGGATTTAAGGTCTCCTAGACCTAGTGTGAGTGCACAAGACAGTGCGGGGTAAATGAATGCACAAAACAATGCGATACAAAGTGCACAAATAGTGCGATGCAAGGTGCACAAAATAGTCCGAAGCAAGATGAATGCACAAAACACTGCGACTGAGGGTGCACAAGACAGTGCGATGGAGGTGCACAAATTAGTGCTATGTGAGTTGAATGCACAAAATAGTGCTATGGGTTGAATGCACAAAAGAATGCGATATGAGGTGCACAAAATAGTGCGAAGTCAAGGTGCACAAAATAGTGCGATATAAGTGAATATACAAAGCAGTGCGATGCAAGTGAATGCACAAAATAGTGTTGTGCAGGGTGCACAAAATAGTGCGATGTAGATGCGATGAATGCACAAAACAGTGCGAAACCAAAATGCATGTACAAAACAGTGCACTACAAGGTGAATGCACAAAATAGTGCAATGGATAATGTAGTAGATAAATAGGGTGACATACTCCAACCACGCTGGAACTGTGAGAGAAAGAAGGACAAATCCCAAACACATAGAAATTGCGTGAGGAAGGGAACACTCAAACCACTCTAAAATCGTGAGAATAGGTCCTGCCACTCAAGGTTGCGTCTCACGCGTCCTGAGATACTCTAAACACATTGAAATCGTAAGAAGAGGAAGAGAAAAACTGCTCAGGGTCGCGTCTCCCGCACACCTTGAGATACTCTAACCACACCGAAATAGAGAGAAAAGGAAGAGAAAAATCGCTCAGCGTCGCGTCTCACACACACCCTAAGACAAACTCCAAACACATTGAAATCGTGTGGGGAAAGGAACACTCAAACCACGTTGAAATCGGTAAAAGAGGTCCTACCGTTCATAGTTACGTCTCACGTGTCCTGAGATACTCTAAACACACTAAAATCATGAGAAGACGAAGAGAAAAACCACTCAGGGTCGCATCTCTTGCATACCCTGAGATACTCTAACCACGCCGAAATCGTGAGAAGAGGAAGAGAAAAACCGCTCAGGGTCGCGTCTCTCGTACACCCTAAGATAAACTCCAAACACGCTGAAATCGTGTGAGGAATGGAACACTCAAACCACTCTCAAATCGTAAGAAGAGGTCCTACCGCTCAAGGTCATATCTCGCACGTCCTGAGATACTCTAACCATGTTGAAATCGTGAGAAATTGCCCTACCACTTAGGGTTGCATCTCACGCGTCCTAAGATAATTTAACCACGCTAAAATCGTGAGAAGAGGAAGAGAAAACCACTCAGGGTTGTGTTCCCGCACACCCCGAAATAAATTCCAAACACGCTAAAATCGTGTGAGGAAAGGAACACTCTAACCACGCTGAAGTCATGAGAAGAGGTCCTGAGATGATGCGATGGATGCAAAGAGTATGATGAGATTTGTGTGATAGATGCACGATGTGGTACGCGATTGTGCGACAGATGCACAATGTATGATGAGATTGTGATGTAATGGATGATGTTTAAAAAATGCAGTAAGCCAACAAAGCGACGCTTTAGAAAACACCTCGTGGGGCGAGTGGCAATGAACCACTCTACTCCGACAGGGATCTCCCCCCTTGTGTTTTTCAAAATTTCCACCTTCAACTTACAATTCAAAGGGGTAAAATCTGCATGCGGAAGCCACAGATACCGCTTTTCTTCCTGATCATATTCACAACTTTCCCTCTTTTTCTTTTGCTTTGCAGTCCGGAGCCTATGTAGCTTCAAATAGGTCCTTGTTTTATTGCTCTATCTTTTGATCGGGGTTGGACCCTATAGTTTATGAAAGAAAGAATCATGTTTTTCACACCATGTTGGGAATGGCATAGCACTCTGAGCACAAAATGATTTATTTTTGAAATTGAAATTGAGAATAAGTTCTTAACCGGGTATTGAGCCTACGATTGACCAAAGTCAAAATGAATCAACAACGGGAAGGTAAAAACAACCTAAACACAAAATGACTCAAAACAAGACTTACAACAAACAAAACCACAAACACAACACTCGATATTTGCTTTCCTTCAATGGGAGACTTCTCGATTCACGAGGAGCCTGTTTCTCCAGGTATTGTTTCCCACCATTTTCTCATTTATGACTCTCACGTCACTTTGGCCCTCAATCTCTCTTTCTCTGAAAAGCACTTTCTTTACTTTTTCTCTCAGTGCACATCTCTTTATTCTTTAATCTCTCTTATTTTTGTTTATCCCTTCCTAGGTGTGGTTGGTAGATAAGCTAGAAGTTGTAGACCTTATGAGGAGGGGTTCGAATATCCAGCTCTATTTCTAGTTTGTGCTTCGCACTTGGCTTGGTACCTCTCTACTTGGAGGAGGAGAGAGTTTTTGGCCCTTGCGGCTAGCTTTAGTTGTGCCCTTTCTGGCGAGTGCATTGATAATGGTCAAAAGACATAAAACTTGACTCAACTGTGTCCCTAGCTCATCACTTTGACTACATTTTTTTTTTTGTTTTTAGGTTTCTACTAAAACAATTTTAACCAACATGAGAGTTAGATTAACATGCTTGTTCGACTTTCTGATTTGAAATCATGTGAGTCAGGCTGTGAGCACTGAAAATTTTCCTTTTTTGGGTCCAAGAAATTGTCCAATTTTGGCAACAAAAAAAAAAAGGAATATTTTTCGAGAAAATTAGTCAACTTCACTAAAAATCCTCAAAACTATTTTTGCAAATGGCCACTGCTCAATGTAGACACCCCATTTTTTACCGTCCTCAAGATTGGACATCATCGTTTGCGCACTTGATGATTATGCTTGTTTGTGTTCATTATGAGCACCCGAAGTCCTCGGCGGAACGCCTCATCTTTGAGCCTCTAAATCTTATCTGTTTTGTGCATGTTTTTGGACCAGGAGCTTGTTGCCTTTAGCCTGGAAGAGAGGGTGACCTGTCGGCCAACCCTGGGATCTATCAGCCATGGCTTGTGCTTGTTGGCCACCAGTGGTGGCCGACGGCTATTGGTCCCTTTTTCTAGATATTTGTTTGCCAGCTGTTGCTCACTGAGCTGCATCTTCATACAGGTGTATGGTAGGATATATCTAAGCTCAAACCTTGTTTTTCTATATATAGGGGGGTGCCTCCCCCATTTTGAGAGGTTAGACATTTTTGACCAAAAATCTCCCTTTCTCTCTCTAGAATTCTCTCTCTCTCTCTCTCTCTCTCTCTCTCTCTCTCTCTCTCTTTCTTGTTATTTTGTGCCTTAAAGTCTAGTTTCTCTACACTTTTGCACACCAACCCTTAATCAAACTTGGCCACCTTGGAGCTGAGGTCTCTTGGAGTCTTGTTTGTGCTCAAGAAGAAGGTCTAAGCTTGGATTGTTGTTTAATTTGTGCTTGAGCTTCAAGAGGTAGTTTACTTGATTAGTATACTTGCTTTGAATACTTGTTTTGCCATCCTTTTATATTTTTTTTGGGTTGATTTTCAACTATAAAAAAACTCTATTTTTGAGGCTTAAAATGATGGTTTGAGGCTATTTTGTGTTAAGGGGTAATCCACCCTTCTTGTTGCTTAATTGCTTAGACTTTTGCACCATTTTTCATCACATTCAAATCAAACTTTTTGGGCCTTTTGACCACTGAAATTCAAAGGTTTTTTAGTGACAAAAACCTTCTTTTGAAGTCCAAAATTGGAGGGATTAGCCTCCCCTCCTTGTGTCTTGCTTGCATTAGCCTCACATGTTAGCATGTTTTTCTAGCCTAACTTAGCTCTAGTCCAGCATGTTTTTGCCTCTGTTTTGACCTGCTTTAGCTCTGATTTGGGCTGTTTGGGTCATTTGAGCTTTGTTTTGTATAGTTGTGGTGTAATTTCCTTCACTAGCTTAGTGTTTCTACGCTTTGAGCATCATTTGTGTGTCTTGGTTGCATGTTTTAATGCTTTTTCATGCCTAATTCCAGCACTTAACATCTCTGCAACCTCCCTCTTTGCTTCACTTTTCCATTTGTTTGAGGGTTGTTTCAACCTTAGGGTTGTGTAAGCTTGAGGTTGAGGCTCATGCTCAATAGTTTAATCCTCTTTTGAGGGTTCATTACCAACAGCATGAAGCTTCCCTCATGCCTTGAACTACCCCTTGGTTGACACTTCTTTCGTTTTAGAAGACACTCACCAATGGACTTAATCGATTAAAGAATGAACCGGTAATGTAAAATAAGTAAACAAAATGAATAAGTAAAAGAGGCAAGATAAGCATCTTTCGTGTTGCATTGCATGTGTTCGAATTGGACGTTAATTCGAACACAAGGAAAGTGGGACATTTCATACTCAAAAGTGATAAAATGTGTCACTTTCCTTAGTCACCATCACCCTTCATCATGCATGATAGGGTGGTGGTCATTTTGAGTCTTGTTTTGCACTCATTAAGCTTGTACAAGCTTGGTTCCTTTGCCATCATGCATGGAAAATGCTTGATTGATGGTTTGAGGGCCAAGAGTCACACTCCTTTGAACTTGTGTGATGATAAGGAGCGTAACAGTACAAACACTCCTTGAGAATACACTTATTTGCCTCTATTTGCTCTCTGTTGCAGCAAAAGAAAGTTCAGGGCAGGGGTGGCCGACCGGCCACTAGCAATAGCCGACCGGCCACCAGTGGTAGCCGACGACCACCATTGGTAGCCGACCGGCCATCAATGAAGAAAATTGCTCAGTGTGATGGAAAGGGGGAACAGAGGCATTCTGGGAATTGGCAACACTGTTGGTGTTCAAATTTGTGCAAATAAAGGCATTCAATGGCAAGGTGCTAGCTTTTCAGGCGGAGAAACCGAGCATGCATCCCTCGCTTCTCGAGGCCATTTAATTGCTTTGTTCACTTAATTAGTGGTAGCTAATTAATTAGTTGTTTGTACTTAATTAGCCTAGTATTTAGCTAATTCTTCCAGTTTGTAATATTTAATTAGCTTAGAATAAGTTAGTTAATTCATTTCAAGTGTTGTAATAATTAGCTTAATTAGCGTAGTTAATTAGCTTATTCATTCGGACCCTCCTTTGCGAGGGCGTAATGTTGTAATAAGCGTGCATGCGTGCGTGTGTGTATGTTTTCCAACCCGACGTCTTTCTCCCTTTTATTTAATCGCTTTTGATGGTTAGATTAGGGATCATGTTTTGATTAGCATACCTTATGCTTGCATATTTGCATCCATTCATTTGTTTTGCATGCACCGAGGCTCGACGCATCATTCAAACTACATTGCAATTTCAATATCTTCTTTGAATACGTGTTTAATTGCATGTTGTTCAAATCGATCCATATGCCATATTAGTAGCCGAGCCTATTAATTTCATATTGTATGCGTTGCATTAGGCATCTTGTATAGTTAGGATCATGCATATTTCTAACTAGTTTTTGTTTTGGCTTGGAGTACTCAGTGAGTTTTATGCTATAGGATGCTTGCATGAGTGTGATCGCCATATTGCCATGAGGCTATGTGCTTAAATGCTAAACTGCATGAATGCTTGTGGATGAAGGCTTGTTGTTTGAATTGGAACGATTCAACGAATGTGTGTTTTAAGCCCACTTTGTTGAGTGGCAAATCATATTTTAAGCCCACCATGCTTGGTGGAAAATCTGCATCTTTAAGCCCACTTGAGGGTGGCAAATTCAAACCATTTTCGCAAAAAACAAACATGACTTGAAATGTTCCAATTCTTGCGATTTAGTCTATATTTGCTGTGCACATCACATAGTAAGGTTAGATAATAACCGGAATAAGAACGTATAATGTTTATAAAAAAATCATATCATGATTAGTAGAGGCCGATCTTTGATCGGGCGAGCGGGGGGTGCTCATTTCATGACCTTCCCCCTTCGTACCTAAATTCCCGAGCCGAGGCAACTTTGGTGATGATGGACACGTGGCCTTCAGCACGAGTCAGGGTTTCCTAAATTTCTCCAAAACAAAATATTTAGGTGGTGACTCTGTATCAGGCAAAGTAGTCCAATTTTGGCATTATTTGATTTAAAACCGATTTTCCAAAAAGATTTGCTGGATTGGACTCTTTGGTGATTATCAGTTTCACATTGCACTTGTGAGACTAGATTCAGAACCACGGGAGTCCCCAACTGTGAGGCCTTTCTTTTTAAACCCTTTTCTCCGAAAGGCGGGGGCGCGAGAAAAAGGCGAGTCCACACTCAACCAACGTGGAATTAACTCTTGAGATGCACAACCTCAAATCTGAACTTGCATTGTCTGGTAGCTAAATCTTCTAACGGAATAGGACAACCAATTTTGAACGAAGATTAGCACGAAGATGAGCCAATTTGTACATCCCCACCGAGTTTGAGTAAGCCAATCAATATGGATGAGACAAGCAAGCTAAAAAATGGTTAGGGCCAAACTTCAAGATGAAGTTGCCTACGTATCTCAAAGATGGGAATCAAGCCTTACGTAGTTCCCAGTTAAGGTGCACTCGAGTATTAACTCTCTTTTTTAACTTTTTCCAAGGGCCGCCCTTTCAGGTTTTTCAACCTTGTGAGCTCTATTTTTTTCTGTTCATTTTTTTTTTCTTTTGCTTTGTTTTCATTTTTTCCATTTTTGTTCTTTTTCTTTTTTTTCTTTGCTCTAACTTTTGCCTGGGTCACCCTTCCGGGTTTTCTGGCCCACCGAGCCTCTCAAAGATAGAAAAGTTTAACTTGTCCATGTTGATTGGCCATAGGATCTCTAAGCCATTTGAATCCATGAGAATGGCTGTTGTTCCTGACTAAATAGTCTTGATGATGTAAGAGCCCATCTAATTGGGTCTGAATTTGCTCCTAGTGTCACAGATAGGAACTTGACTGTCCTTCAGTAAAAATTTTCTTCTCTCACATTTTGGGATTTTGGCTTTCTTGCCGGTCTCTATTGGCTTGAGAAATGACCCATTTTTGAATCTTCGATCACATCTAACGTTTTTTGCCCCTAGTTTAAGAGTTGCTTCTCATCCAGCTATGCAAGCTTCCTTTGATCACATTCGACCTTATTGCTCCTAGTTCAAGAGCTACTTCTAATTCGGCCATGCAAGTCTCACATTTTGGTTGATCGTTGAACATTCTTGAATCAAGGTTTTGAAAGCAAAAGGGTCGAGTCTTGAGGCTAAAAGTGATCATATGCTGTACAATCTCAATATCAATTCTAGGCATGTGTTCATGGGACCACACAAAAACATTTTTGAAATCTTTTAATAAAACCACTAGTCGCTCGTGCTCCTTTGAAGACAATGTAGAACCAATTTGGACCAAGCCAGGATCCTTCTCAGTATTCACATTAACAAACATGATTTCATTAATTAAGGGTTTAGTAGGCCTCTCTTCCTCTCAGTTGATCAAATTTTGCAAATCCCGAGGAATTCCTCCCTCTTTGTTTTTATCACAGTTTTGAAAAAAAAAACTTTGGTCAATGCAATGGTTTAAAGGCACAGAGCAATAGGTGAAACTTACTGCAATTCCATGCAGATCTTCTAGCTCAACTGGCTCCATGATAGAAACAGACTCAAAAGAAATAGTGTAAAAGACAAACACAAAACAAGAAAATGATGTCCGAGTTAACACCCCCAAAATCACCAAACTCTAACACAAGAAGCCTGATTCAATATAACAAGACCGACTCAATAACCAAGTTTGAAAGTTAAATAAATAGCATTTTCAAAGTGCTAAAACAGTGCGTGCCAGCCACCACATCTGGAGTAAAACGAGTGCCATCAATAGGTGGTTCATTCCCGATCACATAGTCACATTATCCCCCCCAAGTTCATTAATCCAGCACCGATAGAATTTGTAGGACCTAGTGAGGCGATGACCTTTTTGTCAATCAGATCTTGTACTTCATGGCGAAAACGAAAACAACGGTCAGTGTCATGGCCGGTTTATTGATGAAAGGTGCAATACTTGGCAGCATCATCCTTAGCTAGAAGGGGATCATGGAGAGGCCAAGGGGTTTGAGATGGCCTTGTTTGATAAGGATTTGGAGTGCTTTGGACAAGGTCATGTAAAGGGGATTGAAGGTGCGGCTACTAGTCCTGGAGGGATTGACAGAGGGGTTGGTAGGTGTTGACTGGGTTTGACGATCTTTTACGAGTGTAGGAATAAATACCTCAGGCTTGGGTAAATGGGCTATGGTGATGTACATGTTGGGGTTGTAGGTGGATGGTAGTGTATGGATTACGTTGAGGTGTGAAGGTAATGGATTAGTGGTGGCCTGAGGTTTTTTTGGTGGGGCTATAATCTCTTCATCAATAAGATCCTGAATCTTATGACGGAGGCAAATGCAACGGTTTGTATCATGACTTGGTTGTTGAAGATAAGCACAGTGTTTAACAGGGTCATATCTTGGTAGAAGAGGATTTGGAAGGGGTTGGGGTTCTAGGAGCTCTAGGTGCCCTTTTTCTAGCAGAATTTTCAAAGCTTGAGAGAGAGATATGTAAAGAGGATAAAAATTTCGGACTTGGGGCCGAGTTGAAGTGGTTGGTTTTAGGCTATCATCAACAAAAGGGTTTTCGATGAGACTGGTGATAGTGTTTACTTCTGAGCATTTTGTAGTTATGCTACCACTGGTGGTAGCATTGGAGCTACGAACAATATTCTTCCTCACAGGCTCATTACCTTCCACAATGATCCCTTGTCTAATTGCATCCTCGATTTGAACCCCAATTTCATGAAGTTCTCCGAATGTAAATAAGGGAAGAACAATCATTTTCTGCAGCAGCTTGCCATGCAGGTTCCGGATAACCATTTTGATCTGGTCTTTCTCTGAAGGTCGAACAGTCATCATGGATGCTTTAGTCCTCCATCTTGCCACAAACTCGGAGAAGCCTTCCTTTGGCTCTTGACGTATCACCTCGAGATCACGAGTTGTGACCTTAATTTGCGTGTTACAAGAGTACTGAGTGATGAAGGACTCAGTTAACTCCTCCTAATTCTATTTTACTGAATCTTCCAACTTGGTGTACTAGATACCTGCTATACCTGACATGGTGTGACCAAGAGGGATAGCTTCTGCGGTCTAGTTAAGCCCATCGACCGTAAAATATCTGAAAATAGTCATAAGTGAACCATCAGGTCCCCAGAATTGTCAAAACGGTCAATATGCGGCATCTTGAACCGCTCTGGTAAGGTAACCGCAGATTTGGTGTACCCATCTTCTATGTTTGGAATGGAGTTGACCCCTTGCGCTTTTTTGAACAGTTTCTCCAGTTTGTTGATTTTGAGCACGGTTAGATCAACCTCAAATTCGAACAGTGCCTCGGTTTAATAAACCGGGGCTTTAAAAGTTTGTGCTGGGATGGATTCTACTTGGACTAGGAAAATCGGAACACCCTCGGTTTGTGGATCTTGAGCAGTGGCAGTATTAGTAGTGGCACTGGACACAGGAATAGCCGCGGCGGGTACATGGGATGTAGAGGTTGCCGTTGGCTGCGGTTGCAGTTACTGTTGCTATAGTCTGGTTATGACCTCAGCATGACGGGCTGTAACCTCAGCCTGACGGGCCGTATCATGCTGTAGTGTCTCAACATTTTGTTGTAGATGGAGTATTAGTTCCTCTATATTGGCCAGGGGATATTGTGCCATTGAAATAGGTGACTGCACTGGTTCTGAACAAGAAGCAGATGACTATTCTCGAACTGGACTGAACACATGTGAATTGAGAGGTGATCGCTGTCAGAACTGGACTGGCGAACTCTGCCTAATCCTCCTTAGTCTTGTAACTAGCGGTAGCGAGGAAGACACGGGCTGTCCCTGAACTAGATCTCCAACTTGACAAAGTCTATCAACACGAGTCCAGAGTACCCGGGGGATTTCAGAGCCTTCTAAAGCTATGGTTCCAGAACTACCTTGCAAAAGAGAAAACAAACAGCACTTCAGCCCAATTTCACTAGAATGGACATGATCATAGCTTAATGATTGTACTCCCTACTGAATTCTGCCCCACAAACTGATATCAACTATACAACTGATATGAAGCACCCCTATACAGTTTCACTGCAAAGCACATGCCAGGTAAAAGAGAGCCAAAACACCCCTATGAGGGGGTAGGATTACCCTGTCCTAATTTTATTATGAAGTAGGGTTTCACTAGTTCAAACAAATGGTTTCACACAATCCTACATACAGGTGAGCATCATGTCCTAGTTTGGAATAGTCACTATGGCTTTACTATATGCAGTAAGGCCGAATCATCAAAAAGGGGTACCTCAGCCAAACTACCTAATATACCTCACACCTAACACCGAGAAGTGAAAGGAGGATCAAAAGGTACAGTGGTAGCCCAGATCCAAGGGTTGTGTTCCCAACATAGTAGAGCCCATGATCGGTCAACCTTTTGGCAAGCTTTTGAGCAAGCCTCCGGCAAACTATCCAGGAATAGCAGATGGCAAACACGGTGACTTAAAAGCAACAACGCAAATGCAATGCAAAAAACATATAAGTGCAGATAAAATTTCACTTCATGAAGTTCTCGTCAAGTTCTCTAAATCGCCAGCAAAGTCGCTAGAAATTATGGCTTGCTTTTTGTGCTCTTTTCGGAGACGACTAGCCCCACAAGTCAGACTCCCGTGATTTTGAATTTGATTTCACAAGTGCAATGTGAAATAGATAAACACTAATGAGTCCAAATCTGGAAAATCCTTTGGAAAATCGATTTTGAATCAAAATGCCAAAAATTGACTGCATTATCAGATACAGAGTTGTCACCTACATAGTTTTTGGAAAATTTAGAAAACCCGGGACTCGAGCCAAAAGCCACTTATCTGTCATCACCAATTTACCTTATATGCTCTTGTTCCGAATATTAGGCTAACTTTACTATGTGTTGTACACAAGTATAGACTAATTTGCAAAAGTTGGAACACTTTGATTTTAAGTTTGTTTGAAAATGTTTTGAATATGTGTTACTTGAAAAAAGTGAACCCATATGTACTTTGATCAAACTATTCCAGTTTAAGCAATTAGCCTCTATCCACAGGAATTCAACCAGTTTATCATTTAAGCAATTAGTCTCATGGTAGATCATGCTTGACATGGCAACAATCACACGCATGCGACATGCTAAAGCAAGAAATGCTCACCAAGTACTCCAAGGCAAGCCAAAACAAAGCAAAATAATTAGAAAACATACATGTCTCTAACTAATGCAACATGACTAATGCAACACATGTGATATGCAACTAATAGGCTCGGCTACTAGTTCTGACATGTGAATCAACTTGATAGCATACAGTTCAAGCACGTACTCAAGTAAGTATTGAATAACAAATGTGTGTTAGAATGATGCGCCAAGCCTAATGCATGCAAGACAAATGAATGCAAATCATGAGAAATGCTAAGTAAACATGATGCTGTAAACTATCCATCATAAGTGGGTAAATAAAAGGAAGAAAGACGTGGGTTGGAAAACATATACGTTATTACAAGTTCTCCCTCATGTAGGAGAGTCCGAATAAATGAATTAGCTAAGTTACTTAACTAATTATTACAACACTGAATTTAACTAATTACTTTAACTAATTAATTACAACACAAATATTAATACAAAGGACTAACTAAGTAGTTACACAAGAGAATTAATTAAGCTAAGTAACTAAGTACTCTAACCAATCAGCCCTGGGAAGTAAAGAATGCTCATGCATGAAGGCGGTTTCCACCAAAAAATGCCTCTGTTTTGTTACCGAAATGCTGCTATTGCACAGTCAGGGGATTGACTGCTTTTTTTACCTCAATTTCTATTTTATTCTGCAGGAAACAACACACTACCTTGTTGGAAAAAGTGGCCGGTAGCCTAGAAGTAGTGGCCGGCCAGCCACTAATAGTAGCCTGCCGCCCAGTAAAGGTGGCATGCCGGCCACTGATGTTGGGTTTCTCCTGCTGTAACAGAAAATAAACAGAGCACAAACAGAGTATTCTAAGGGGATGTCTGTCCACCCTACCTCTCCTTATCATCAACTAGCTCAAAGGAGGGGTAGGCTTGATTTCCAAGCCATCAATCGATGCAAATTCATTGTATGTCGGTCATTGCATGATAGCTCAAAACAATAAAAAGTCAAGAAAGGATGGAGGGTGAAGAGGTGATTAAAAGATGATCACAAGTAGGGAAAGCACAAAATAAATGCTATCAACTCATATAGGTTGGGTGTCTAAGGCCTAAAACACCAAACCTATGAGGACTATTACACTATAAGCATTATAAAAAAGCTCCAATTCAAGGATCAATCAAAAACAATCCTAAAAAGTGCTAAAACAGTGTTGAAATTAAGACAAAAATAGCTAAAACAATAAGCTAAAATATTGAGGGATTAAAACTAGCACACAAGCATAAGGAGGGGAGGCTAACCCCTTCATTTTTGGGACTTCAAAACATGATTTTTAGTCTTTGAAAAACTGTGAAATTCAGTGGTAAAAAGCTGAAAAAAAAAGTTGATGAAAAGATGGGAAACACAAGAGTACAGGCCTAGGAACGAAGGTTTAAAGAAGGGTGGTAAGGCCCTCTACCTTTAATGGCCTTGAACCACAAGCTTTAGCCCTTAAAAACAGTCCAAAAATAGTACAAAAATAGCAGGAAAAGAGAAGAAAGAAGTAGTGTAAAGATAGTCAAAGTTATACCTCTTGAAGCAAGGTAATTCTTTTGTTAACAAAAACCCACAAGTTCTCACTCTAAAGGGATGAGATTTGAGCTCAATAACCTCAGCAAGAAGAGCTAAATTCTTGGTTTAGGAAGTGTAGAGAGAGAGTGTGTGTAGGTTGCAAGATAGAGAGAGAGTGCTATTGCAAGTCTTCGAGTTTTTAGAATTTTTCTAACCTTAAAACCAAGAGGGAAGGTCCCCTATATATAGAAAACCATGTGTCTATCTCAGAAATATTAGTATAGAGACAGCTGAAGTAGTGCATGCATTTGTAGAGATAGCTTGCAAAAATATCTGGTTTTTGACAGATGTTGCTGGCAGGCCACTAATAATGGCCTGCAAGCCACTTGTGGGTCAATCTACTCAAAAATGGCCAAAATTTTCACAACTGCCCGGCAGGCCACTAAAAGTGACCGGCCACAAAAATCTGCTCTCAAGCCCGATTTCATTTGGACATATCTCCCTCATCCGAACTCAATTTTTGGTCATTCTTGAGTCTAAATTGAAGTCCTAGAAGTCTACTTTCCAATGGTGGTGGCCTTACATATAAATTCTAAGTATGCAAAGAGATATGCCTATTTTAGTGAAGGCTGCTCCTTTCTATCTTAACCGAATTGATGCCCAACTTGTTCCCCAACTAGTTTTCTTCCCTCCCCTCCTATTTTCGTCAACTCCACACCTATAAATAAGATATTTTTAAAGATTTTTCAAAGAGTTCACCTCCTTTCCATTTATTTCCACTTTGTCCTTGCTCGGTTTATCGAAAAGTGCAATATTTTGAACAAAATGCGAGCCTCGGAATATCAAAGAAACATTTGGAAAAATATTTTGGAAAAGAGGGTTTTAAGGTCTAAAATAGTTTTGGTCAAAATAGTTTTGATCAAAAATAGGGTGTAAGGTTGGGGTTTAGAAGCTCTTCTTGGTGAAGAAATCGAACGATTGTACATCATAACTTTCATCATCGAGTGATCAACCTGAAGCGCCCAAGTCTTATGGGCTATAAAAAATGGGATGTCTACACATGCGTACCGGATACTTGAAATACGTACCTAGTACTTCTTATACATTCTTTGGCAGTTGGGTACTTCGTGGGTACTTCATGGGTACATCAAGGGTATACCAAGCTATATGACTGTGGGTATTGATTTTTGGCCTCATAACCAAACAGATCTCCTTGCTAAGATCTAGGAAATCCAGCTGGAGAGTATGCGAAAGAATAGATTAAGCAAGCATCTGCATACAAGAAAACAAGAAATACCGTGGTGGCTCATTTACCCGGAGGCACTCCGATGATCAAGTCAATAACCTATCTCACATGATATTAACTCAAATCAAGAGATCACAAAATAATTCACACCTTAGACCTACGGGGGTGCCTTACTTTTGTAATGAACAGTGTCCGACTTCCTCTAGAAGTCTTACTTCATGGGACTCTATCTTTTACAAGAATATCAATTATCCAAGACTCCTCCTATTTGGATTAAGATCAACCCACTTGTAACGCACCGAAATAAATAATAATAACCTATTTGCTGACAATGTTACAATTAATCAACAATCTCATATCTTCCATTCATTATATATATGTGATCATTACAAAAGTTGTTTCCCACATCGGGTGAGTCAAACCCTAGTAGAAATACTCTAAAACAATATATGAATCTTTGCAAAATCATAAAGTGAATGCATGTATATGCCATTTGTCAAATGTTCCTCATTTTCTATCTCAAAACAATGCAATGCCAAAATATACTTCAATTCATGAACATAATTTGTTTATAATAGAAAACAGGGCAGTGGATACAACACACAGGAAATCTCTAGGTACATGTCTGCCAGTAGGCTATACAAGCACTACCAAAAGCCATTTTAACGGTACTAACTAGAAGGATCACCACCTAACTGCACGGGTTTCTAGACTTTCACCAAGAACACACAGGCCAACATCATAACTACAACTACACCCCCTAACCAAATTCACCAAGGTATTCACTCATTTTTCTCAAAAATCGATACATTTTCAATGTTCAATGTGTAATGATACTCAATGCACAATGGATGAGAAATTAGTTTCAATTCAACCTAATCCTCATGCAATGTCTACAACAATCAAGATTATCCTCCACCGGTAGCTCAAAACAGATATTTTTATTCAACAAATAAATTTCAAAAAAAAAAAAAAAAAAAAAACAATCCCATCAATTTCAGTGGGAGTGATATTATATATCTAACTCCACCATCATTATCAACATAACCATTATTCCAATTTCACAATATCCAACATCATTTTCCATTTCCTTTTCACAATTCCAAATATCAAAAATTAGAGCAAAAAGCCCTCTTTCATTTATGAGAATCAATTTTAAGAAAGGATTTCCACCATTTCAACACAATTCATCCATAACCATAATCCTACAACCCTTTGCAAGAATCAATTTGGAAAACCCCTCTTTTGATTTCAAACCAAACCCTAAGTTTTACCAAAAATTGCCAAATAACTAACCCTTTTCAAACAACAAATAACTAAGCTAAAAATCATATAAAAGAGTCAAAGAAATCCCTACCTCAAAGTAGATGATATGAAGAAGAGATGGGTAGAACTTGGCGGAGCCAAAAACAATAACTTCCCTGATTAAAACGAAGCCCTTAACGTGCTCAACACTTTTCTCCAAGGGTCTAGGGTGAAGAGATCAAAGGATTGAGAGTATTTAAAGCAAGAAGTTAAGAACCAAGAGAGAGAGTGTGTGGATCTAGGGTTTTGAAATGTTTACAGAAAAAAAGAGGTGAGAAAGTGACTGAAAATGGCTTCCTCTCAAACTGATAAATGCACAAACCACTCGAGTGCAGAAATGGTCGCTCGAGTGACAGACACAATAAATGACACCGCTTGAGTGACCAAAACCACCGCTCGAGTGCATAATGATTGCCTCTCAGTAGTTCAGACTTGAAAAAGTTTGCTCAAGCACAAGAAATACCGCTCGAGTGAAGGTATCAAACTCTCAGTAGTTTTACTGACTGTAAAAGATCACTCGAGAGCAGAAATGGTCGCTAGAGCAAGCAAGCCAAAATCTGGGCAACAACTCTTTGAAAACAACCTCCCAACCTATTTTAAACACAACCAAAACTCCCAATAGCCAAACCCAACAAGTAACAAGATGTAAAAGAGCTGAACAACAGGTAAATACACAGGTTCTCAAATCCGAAAACAATAAATGGATCGGGTCTAAACCAGAATCGTTATAACCTCCCGTCCTCGAAATTTAAAATCAATCAACATTTAAAGAAAATGAAACAATTTCCATACATCCAAATTTGTAACAAGGATACACCAAATCTTTCAACACCAACTATTACCATTCAATTCTCCAAAATATATACAATGTTCACATACTACAACATTTACAAAATTTTCAACATAAGTTTCCAATATCAACAAATAGGTCTAGATACTTCTCACGGACTTTTGCCTCACGTTCCCAAGTTGCCTCTTCAACCCCGTGGTGTCGCCACAACACCTTAACCAATGGAATATTCTTGCCTCACAAAACCCGTATCGGTCTCTCCTCATACGAGGCATCCTCATCTAACTTGGTCCAATTCAACACGTGTGAAGGATCAGGATCATACTTCTGGAGCATACAGATATGAAATACGTCATGAACCCTGGAAAGTTAGAGTGGCAAGGCCAAACGGTAAGCTACCTCCCATATCCTCTCTAGACTCTCAAAAGAGCCAATAAATCTAGAAGACAACTTCCCGCTCTTTTCAAACCTCATTAAACCCCACCTCGGTGATATCTTCAGGAACACATGATCTCCTATCTCAAAAGACAAAGGTCTCCTCCTATGGTCGACATAACTCTTCTAGCAACTCTGAGCTAAAGCCAACCTCTTATATATATGTGTAACCTTCTCAATTATTTTCCAGACTAATTCAGGACCTAACATAGGTGCATCACTCACCTCGGCCCAATAGACTAGAGATCTATAGGGTCGGCCGTATAAGGCCTCAAATGGCGCCATACCAATACTTGCCTGAAAACTGTTGTTATAGGCAAACTCCACTAAAGGTAAATGCCTCTTCCACAACCCTTTAAAATCAAGAACGCGGTCTCGAAGCATATCCTCTAGGATCTAAATGGTCCATTCGGACTGCCCGTCACTCTGAGGATGATAGGCGGTACTAAACGTCAATCTAGTGCCTAAGGCATTCTGTAAGCTCTACCACAACCGAGCCGTAAATCGAGGATCTCAATCTGAAACAATAGTCACATGAACTCCATGAAGTCGAACTATCTCCCTAACATAATGGTCGGTAAGATAATCTACTGAGTCACTCGTGCGCATAGGTACAAAATGTGCTAACTTAGTTAATCGGTCGACTATCACCCACACGACATCATTACCTCGTTGAGTTCTCGGAAGACCCACAACAAAGTCCATCGTGACATGCTCCTACTTCCACTCAACTATAGGCAAGGCTTGTAACAAACCCGCTGGTCGCTGATGCTCAGCCTTCACTTGTTGACAAGTAAGGCACCTCGAAGCAAACAAGGCTACATCTCTTTTCATTCCCCTTCACCAAAACTGGTGGCTAAGGTCATGGTACACCTTTGTGCCTCCCAGGTATACCGCAACGCATGAATGGTGAAACTCTCGTAGTACCTCCTCCCTACAAGATTCTGGCATGAAAAGATGGTCCACATACCTCACACTCAAGTCAGAATACAGGTTCAACCCTTTTTCTACCTTCCCATTGGCTATCTTCCCTCGGATAATCTCCACCTCATGGTCACTCCTTTGTGCTTCTATAACTCAGCTCACTAATGTAGGTTGTGCAACTACAGTGAATAAAACGGCCGACTCAACGGACTCACCAAGATGCAAGTCAAACTCGCCAATAGCTCCTAACATCTTCCATTCCTGGATAGCAATACTAGCTATACTACTTACGGACTTCCTATTCAAAGCATCGGCTACTACATTGGCTTTCCCAGGATGATAATACAACTCAAAATCATAATCCTACATAAACTATATCCACCTCATCTGCCTCAAATTCAAATCTTTCTGTGAAAACAGATACTTCAAACTCATGTGATCGGAAAACACCTCAACCTTATCACCATATAAGTAATGCCTCCGAATCTTTAAAGCAAAAATCACCACTGCTAGCTCTAAGTCATGAGTAGGATAATTTCTCTCATGAGTTTTCCCCTGTCGCGAATTGTATGCGACCACTTTTCTTTTTTGCATTAACACACAACCTAACCCTTCCCGTGACGCATTACAATAAACCGAATAACCCAAACCTCTGTTCGGAATAATTAATACTGGATCAATGGTGAGTCTAACCTTAAGCTCTTGGAATGACTTTTCACAAGTCTCACTCCACACAAACTTAACCCCCTTCCTCGTCAATCTAATCAACGGTGAGGCCAATCTAGAGAAATCCTTCACAAAATGTCGGTAATACCCAGCTAAGCCCAAGAAACTCCAAATCTCAAAGGTATTCTTAGGTTGTTCCCAATCTTGCACTGCCTCTATCTTAGAAGAGTCTATGATCACTCCTTCCCTAGATACCACATGGCCTAAGAACTTAACTTCTTTTAACCAAAACTCGCACTTCCCGAACTTAGCATACAGACAATGGGCTCTAAGCAATTCAAGTACAACTCGTAAATGTTCCTCATGTTCCTCCTTGGAAGGTGAGTAGATTAAGATGTTGTCAACAAAGACAACCAGAAAACAGTTTAAGAACTCACAAAAAATTTGATTTATCAAGTCCATAAACGAAGCCGTTCCATTGGTTAGCCCAAAAGACATCACTAAGAACTCGTAATGGCCATACCACGTACGAAATGCTATTTTCCGAATATCCTCTTCCTTCACTCTCAACTGGTGATAACCCGATCTCGAATTGATTTTGGAAAATCAACAAGATCCTTTCAATTGGTCAAACAAATCATCTATAAGAGGTAATGGGTACTTGTTTTTAACCGCCACCTGGTTCAGCTTTCGGTAATCAATATAGAGTCGCAAAATGCCATCCTTCTTCTTAGCAAAGAGAGTCGGTGCTCCCCAAGGCAATGTACTAGGGCGAATGAAGCCCTTATCTAACAGCTCCTGGAGTTGAATCTTTAATTCATACAACTCGGCGAGCGCAAATCTATATGGTGCCATGGAAATCAGTGTCGTGCCAAGCACTAAGTCAATAGAGAACTCGATCTCTCGATGGGGTGGCAAACTAGTAAGATCCTCAGGAAAAACGTCCAGTTATTCACAAACTACCCTCGGCAACTCAACTCAGACCACATCACTCTTATTACCCAAGAGAGTTGCAAGAAGACAACTTAACTCACCCCCTACCATGAGGGTCATAAACTAACAATAAGATTCTATCAGCTTGGTCCCCCAGAAAATAAAAACAATCACCACTCGAGGTGCTCACCATAACTCTCTGACAATAACAATTTATAACAGCTCCGTACGAGGATAACTAATCCAAACCCAATATGACATTGAAACTTGACATATCTAACAACACAAATGCAAAAAGAAGTCGGTGTCTGCAAACCTCTATTTCACAACCACAACATCTCCAGTCCAAGTCAACCTTACCCCCAACTGGAGACTTTACCTTGAGCGGAGATGCTAACTCAGTCACCTTTAACTCCAAAACTAATGCCAATGAAGATGAAATAAAAGAATGAGATGCACCAGTATCAATCAACACATTGGCAATAGAATTAAACAACAGGAAGTTACCTTTCAAAATAGAGGGTGCTGCCAACTAATCTGGTATGGTAATAGTATACACACACCATGTAGGTCTCTGCTCCACCTGCTCACCTCTTGGAGCATAAGACTGATAAACTGACTGAGCTGAAGAGGCTCCCTGTGTGGCCCTCAAGGCCTGTACTGACTGAGTAGGCTGATGGCTCTGCGTCTGCCTCGAACCAAACATACCAGGTGTGCCGCTTGTTTGAAAGCAAAACCTTCTTAAGTGCCTTGAGTGCCAACACTTAATAGGTAGGTGGCTACCCTCTCCCTTGTCTTTGGCTCTGAGAATGAGTTGCTGACGGTGCAGACTATTGCCCTCATTCTCTCTACGGGCAACCAGGAGACTTTTGGCCTAACTACCCACACTTAAAACAAGTGATCACACCTTGACTACTCCTCTATGAACCAAAACTCGAT
This sequence comes from Camellia granthamiana, assembly GCA_036172215.1. Lineage (NCBI taxonomy): Eukaryota > Viridiplantae > Streptophyta > Magnoliopsida > Ericales > Theaceae > Camellia > Camellia granthamiana. The sequence continues at coordinate 147,687,668 of CM069906.1, forward strand.
ACAGGAAAAGTGGATCTGAACTGTGTGGCCTGGGACTGTTGTGGGTTAAAACCCCTCTGCCTCTTGTTGTCAATCGTCTCTCCCTGCACTTCCTAACTCCTCTGCCTAGAGCCCCTCATCCTCTCCTCCTCCATCTGAATCATGGTCTCTAAATGAGTCGTCACCGCTACAAGATGACCATAATCCCTAATCATAGACTCGGCCACCTTAAATAGGAGCCCGGTCCTCAGCCTCATCTCAAACTCCACACAACGGTGTTTCTCTGTCACCACAAGCTTCGTGCAAATCTAGAGAATTTAGTAAAAGCTGCCTTAAACACCATTATAGGTGTGTTCAGTTGTTTGAGCTTCAAGAACTGATCCCTCAACTTCTCCCTAGCAGTGGGAGGCAAGAACTTGTCTTGGAAGGCGTTGACAAAGGCTTTCCAAGTCATCCCAATGTGCCCACACACATACTTCCATCAATGACCTGCATCTCCCATTAGTTAGAAGGATGCTAAGGTCACTCTCAAGCCATAATCCTCGATGCCAAGCATCTCGAACATCTTCACCATCTGCTCTAACCACTCATCCGCCTTTAGTAGCTCCTTAGGATCCCCCAAAAACTCATCTGGATTCGACCGAAAGAACTCCCTTTTCAGGAAAGATGGCCATGTCTCAGTAACGTGGGCCTGGACTAGATTCTCAACCCTAAGAATGTCAATGGATTCCCTCAAAGTACCAGCCATCTCCCAGGCCAAAGTGTCCATGGCTTGTTGACCTGTTGGCTTGGCCACGTTGGCCTAACCAACTCCTTTCTTTTGTGTAAGAATTTCATCCAATAACGGCACCTCCTGTCGCCTAGGCCTACCACGGCTACCACCACCACATCCACGTCTTGACATCCTAATGAAGGTAACACAACAGATTAGCACATTCACAAATGTGCCGAAGCTAATTCACTTACGTCCTAATACAGTGGACAACAATTAGTTCACTCCACTTAAGCACTTAATCACATAAACACAAACGAATTTCCTTTCTAGCTAGTGACCATCTCGGGACATTGCCAAAGTTCCAGTTAGAAATAGCAGTGATCAAGTGCTCTTCTAACAGAACTTCTAGAAACTCGTAGACCGAATCAATATCTCAGAAATTAAATTCCACACCCATTTAGTCACATAAGCATGTTATCACATAGCATACCAGGTCTATTCCTATTATTATCAAACATGAGAACCCATTATGGTAAAAACCATATCCCACGATCCCAAAGTATTCTAACCCGGTAGCTCTAATACCAAGTTGTAATGCCCTGAAATACATAACAATAACCCATTTGCTAACAATGCTAAAATTAATCAACAATCCCATATCTTCCATTCATTATATCTATGATCATTACAAAAGATGGCATATGTGATATATATTTTCACAAATCCTAGATTCTGAATCTATAGCATATGACATGTGTAGACACCCCATTTTTGATCGTCCTTAAGACTTGGGCATTGCTGATGGTTTACTTGGTGGTGAAAGGTGTGCAGGGCAAAGGTTCAATTTCTTCGACAAGGAGAGAGTCAAATCCCAACTTCATACCCCTTTTGGACCAAAACAATCTTGATCAAAAGGTTTTAGACCTTGAAACCCTCTCTTTCAAAATATTTTGGAAATAAAGTTCCTATGATGTTCCGACACTTGCATTTTGATAAATGTTACGCTTTTCGGTAAACCGAGCGAGGACAAAGTGGAAATGAATGAAAGAGAGATGAAATCGTTGAAAAATCTTTCAAAACACCTTGTTTAGGGGTTTGGAGTTGAAGAAAAGAGAGAGGAGAGAAGAAAACTAGTTTGGGAGAAGTTCGGCATAAATCCGGGTAAGATCGAAACTGAGTGGCTTCACCAAAACAGGCATAACTTTTTGCAGAGTTGGAAGTTTGATGCAAGGCTGCCACCATTGGAAAGCTTACTTCTGGGGCTTCAATTTGGACACTTGCCAGCCACTTTTCTTCCCGACCAGCCACTTTTTTTGGTCTACCAGCCACTTTTTCTAGTCTGCAGACCAAAAAAAGTGGTCCGCAGCCATGCCACCACCTTCCTCTCTCTGTGCAGACCACCTCCTCCCCCTTGCCGACCACTTTTCATTCTTGCAGACCACTTTCACTGGTCAGTCGACTAGTGCAAGTAGCTGGCCGACAACTTCAACTGGTCGGCAGCTTTCCTACAGTTTTCTGTAGATATTTTCTTGCCAACTGTGCCAGCTATTGGGCATAGAAGGCATCCTCCATACATATGGAGGGATTGCTTGGAGCCTAAAGCTTGTTCAACAAGCTTGATGCTTGATTTTCTATATAAGGGAGCCTTCTCCCTCTTACCTTAGGTTCAGAAAAATTGCATTGAACTATACATACACTTCTATCTCTATATTTCTCTCTTTGTCTCATATTTGTGCTTGAAAGTGCCATTTGTTCACACTTTTGCACACAAACACCTAGTGAAACACCACACTCTTGTTGCTGAGGCATCTTAAAGCTGGTTTTGTGTTTTTTGGACTGTTTTTGATCCAAAAAGGTTGCTGGAGTTGCTTCCTTGAAGTTGTTCTACAAGGGTGAGTCTCTAACCCCTTTAAAGCTTTGTTTTGATTAAGCTTTTGGCCACATTTGCATGATGTTTTAGGCCTAACTTTAAACTATAAAAAGTTCTAATTTTAAGTGCTTAACATGTTTGTTTGAGGCTTCTTTGGTGTTGGGGGTGATCCATTTCCTTTTGTGCCTTATTTGGCTTTGTTTTGTGCCATCACTTTAGGCCCTTGAGATCACTTTCTCTTGGCCTTTTAACCACTGAAATCCAATGGATTTTCAATGGTAGGAATTGTGTTTTGAGGTCCCAAATAGGAGAGGGTCATTCCCTCTCCTTGTGTCTTGTGTGCTTGCCTTGTTGGCTCATCAAAGTAACATGTTTATCTAGCATATTTTGGCTCCATCTCAGGCTATTTTTGACCTTATTTCAGTATGGCATACCTCTATTTTAGCTTGGTAGAGTCACCCTTTGCATGCTATTTACACTTGTGGTGTAATCCTTACAAACTAGCCTTGTATGCCTCATGTTTTAGCATGTCTTGCTAGCCCATTTTGGCTCTATCTCAGCATGTTTTTGGTGTTGTTTTAGCATGCCTTAGCTGTGTTTTGGCTTGGTTTGGTTACCTCATGCATGCATTGTACACTTGTAGTGCATTTCCATTCACTGGCCTAACATGCATCATGCTTTGGACCCTCATTCTAGCATGATTTTGGCTCCACTCCAGCAAGATTTTGCTCATGTTTTACCATGCTTAAGATGCAATTTATGTTGTTTTTGTCATGCATGCCTTGCTTTGTATAGCCATAGTGCATTCTAGCTCACTAGCTTTGAGTTTCCAAGCCACTAGCATGCATTACTTGGGCTATTCACATGATTTGGCATCATTTAATATGTGATTTTAGTGCATGTAGTGTGGTCATGCCCTCACATCTTTCACTCTTTCAATGCTTTGGAGGGTTTGTGCTTTATGCCTTAAATATGAGCCATTATGCATGCCATCTTGCCTAAGCTTTTGGGTTGCCACATCAGTGTGTTTTTGGTCTTATTTTGCCATAATACAACTCTAATTTTTGTTGGTAAAGTCATCTCATGCTTGGTTGTGGCAGGTGTAGTGTAATCCTCCTCATTGGCCTTGCTTACTTGATATTTTGGTCCTTCATGCTAGCTTGTTTTGGCTTTGCTCCATGCATGTTTTAGCATCTTTTTGATATGCTCTAGGACTATTTTGGGTTGTCTTGGCCGTATGGTTCATGTATTGCATAGCTATAGTGCAAGTGCCTATGCTAGTTTCAAGTTTTGAGCCTTCTAGCATGCCATGCTTGTGTTGCTTGGATGATTTGGCACCATTTCTTACATGATTTCAGAGCATATAGCGTTGTCACACTTCCACATTTGTCACTCCTTAAGCACTTTTGAGAGTTGTGCTCTTATGCTTAATTGGTGAGTCAATGCATGAGCATGCATTTTCTAGCCTTTCATGCCATCTTTTAAGAGTGTTTTGGCCATTGTCTTGGCATGCATGAAGTCTATTTAGGGTTGGTTTAGTCCATTATGCATTGCATTGTATAGCCTTAGTGTTGTGTGCCTCAATGCTTAAGGACTTTGTTTTGACATGCTCGTGTTGCATTGCATTGTATTTCCATGTTGTTGCCTTGCATGGTGTTTGGCATGAAAGTTAATCCAAACAAGAGAAACGGGGGACGTTTCATACTTGAAGTGATGAAACGTGCCTCATTTATCGGTCGCCGACGCTCTTGATCATGCATGATAGAGTTTACGGCCCTTATGTGTAATTTGTGCATTCATTTACATTGAGTTGTGCAATATTGGCTTCTCGGCCATCGTGCATTGCGATGCTCGGTTGGTGGCCCGAGAGTCGAGAACCGCACTCACTTGAGCCTAAGAAATGATAGGAAGAGTGGTTGTGCACACATACCTTGCAAATACACTGCCGTGCCCCTTCTTGTTCTCTATTGCAGCAAAACGAAGTTGTGCAGCATTTTCTAGTCGGCAGACCAGTTAAAGTGGCTAGTCGACCGCTTTTTCAGGTCTACAGCAAATGTAAGTGGTCTACAGGTGGTCTACAACACCACCAAGTGGTCGGCAGCCTTCCTGGAGGTTCCCATGATGGAGTAGAAGCTACCTGGAAGCTTGTGCAGTGATCTGAAATCAAATGCAAACAGAGGCAAGTTGGGACATAGCGATGGATTTCCGAACGAGGCGACCGAGCATGCATGCGCTTCTCACCCTGAGGCCCCTTTTAATTGCTTGCTTAGCTAGTTAGCTATTTGGTTTTGTACTTAAGTAGTTAATGCAATTAGCTATTCATTTGTGTTTCTAATTAGTTAACTTGTTAGTTAATTGGTTCCGTTTTGTAATAATTCGTTTAATTAGCTTAGATTAGCTAGTTAGCTTATTATTCGGACCCTCCGTCGAGAGGGCACAACTTTTGTAATAAGTGTGCGTGTGTGTGATGCATGTCTTCCAACCCCCATTTCTTTCTCCCTTTTACTTAACCGCTTTCGAAGGTTAGTTTTAGGGCATATTTCAATTAGCATCCTTATGCTTGCATGCGTGCATCCATTCATCTATCTTGCATGCACCGGGCTCGGCACATCATACAAACTGCATTGTATTTCAATTCCAATTGAATACATGTTATCAAGTTGCATTCACATGACATCTTAGAATAGCCGAGCCTATCTTAGTTGCATTTTGCATGTGTTGCATTAGGCATTCTTGATATAGCTAGGATCATGCATGATTACTAACTAGCTTCTGTTTTGGCTTGGAGTACACTGTGAGTGTTTACGCTTTAGCATCCTTGCATATGTGTAAGTGATTGCAATGATTAGCATGCTTGCCATGAGGCTAACTGCTTAAGTGTCTAACTGCATGAATGCTTGTGGATGGAGGCTTGATTGCCTGAATTGGGACAATTCATCAAATACGAGTTTTAAGCCCACTTGAAGTGGCAAAATCATGTTTTCTTAAGCCCACTTGAGGGTGGCAAATCCATGACTTAGCCTACTTGCGAGTAGCACCTTCAAACCATTTTCAAACAAACAAACATGAGATGTTTTGTTCCAATTTGAGTGATTTGGTCTATACTTGTATGATGTGCGCATCACATAGTAAAGCTAGCTAATGAATCGGAATAAGATCACATGTGTTTTCAAAAACAACATATCATATTAGTAGTGGCTGATCCTTTGATCGGGCGAGCGGGGGTGCTCCTTTCAGGACCTTCCCCTCTCGTACCCAAGTTCCCGAGCCAAGGCAACTTTGGTGATGACAGACACGTGGCCTTAGGCACGAGTCAGGGTTTCCTAAATTTTCCAAAAATAAAATATTTAGGTGGTGACTCTGAAATCTGGCAAAGCAGTCTATGTTTGGCACTTTTTGATTAAAATCGATTTTCCAAAACAATTTGCCGGATTTGGACTCTTTGGTGATTTATCAGTCTTACATTGCATTTTGTAAGATTAGATTCAGAACCGTGATAGGAGTCCGAACTGTAATAGCTAGAACCACGATTCACGCCCTCGCGTGCGGAATGGAGTTCGGGCGGTCTACAGTTTCTGGCGACTCTGCTAGGGATTTAGAGAACTTGACTCAAACACTATGATATGTTGTTTTGTCTACACTTATGTGTTTCTTTGCATTACATTTGCATTGGTGCGCTTAGGACACCGTGTTTGCCGTCTGCTATTCCTGAACGGTTTGCCGGAGGCTTGCTTGGAAAAGCATGCCATAAGGCTGACCGGTTGCGGGCTCTGCCACGATGGGAACACAAACCTCGATTTTCACCGAGGCATGCTTTTTGACCATTTAACCTAATGCATATCGGAATCCACAGTGACCATTCCAAACTAGGACAGGTTGCTTACCCGATTGTAAGTTGTTTGAAACTGCTGTGTGCGTAGTGAAACCCTAGTTCCTGAGAAGATAGGACAAGGAACCCCTACCCCTCCATAGGGGTGTTTTGGCTCTTACTTGCTTGATATGTACTGTCAGAGTGTGTCTCTACAGCTTGTATGTATCAGTTGCAAGTCTGAGTATCGGCCTAAGGGTATCAGTTTACAGGCAAAATTTTGGGCAGAATTCAGTAAAGAGTGCAGTCATTTAGTTGTGCTCATATCTGTTTTGGTGAAATCAGGCTGAGATGCTGTCTATTTTCTCTTTTGCAGGGTAGTCATGGAACTATAGCTTCAGAAGGCTCCAATATCCCCCGAATACACCGAACTTGTGTTGATAGACTTTGTCAGGTCAGAGATTCGGTTCAAGGGCAACCAGTTTTCCTTCGCTGAGGCAAGGCAAAGAAAGGCCAGTCAGGGCTCACCGATTCATCTAATTCGACAGTCACCAGTCGCATCACCTTTGTTCAAACTTAGCAGACCGTGATGGCACAGAGTTCGGAAGAAGTTGTGCCCATGATAGTGGCATTAAACAGGAAATTGTCATACAGAATGAAACCAATGCTGAAATGCAACGTCCATCTAGGGCACCTACCACACATCCAGTCTCGAGACCCTAACCGAACTTGGACCCACTCTTGCCAGCTGAAGATTTGCATGGTCTGGATCCCCGAGAAGGGTTGACTCAAGCCCGAGTTTTCAGGCCCTTGGCGTAGCCTACTGAGAGGCTTTATCCCATTGATACTACTGATCTTGATCCGAACTCGGAGAAAATTGCGAACCTTGAGAAACAGGTCAAAATGGCATAGGGCCTTAACCCCATTCACGACATTGAGGATGGGTATACCGAGGTTGCCACAAGGCTCCCAGATAGATTCAGAATGCCACATATTGACCGTTTCGACGGGTCTGGAGATCCTATGGTACACATCCGGCTTTTTATGGATATCCTGAAACCGATGGGTCTGACTAAGCCGCAGAAACTCTCTCTGTACGCCAAAACCCAGTCTGGTGCAGCTGCCACTTAGTATGCCGAGTTAGAGGATACAGTGAAGTAAAACTGGAAGAAATTGGTTGAGGCCTTTGTTGGTCAGTATTCTTACAACACCCAGGTTAAAATGACCTTGCAAGAGCTTGAAGCAACCCGCTAGAACCCAACAAAGCCTTTTATGGAATTTGTTGCAAGGTGGACAACAAAGGCAGCATAGATGACAAATCGCCCTTCTGAGAGGGATCAAGTGCGGATAGTGGTACAGAACCTTGAGCCTGATATGCTGCAAAAGTTAATAGTGGCACCGCTGTATACTTTCAAAAGTTTACATGAACTGGGGGTTCAGATCGAGAATGCGTTTAACAGAGGGATTATTCCCAGAACAAGTAAACAAGTAAGGAGGGTTTCTGTCGGGAGTACCAATGCTGGCGGTAGCACTGTTCCCAAACCCACTAAAATCAATACAGTTGCTATAGCTGACCCTTTTGCCAAGGCTAGCCTACAAATAGCCAGCCCAGCCCGAGCTCGGGGTAGATTTTTCACTCCCCTCCATATGAGCCTAACCAGCGCACTAAAAGTCCTGATGGAAAGAGGGTATCTCAAACCCCTTAATCCTCAACCTTTGCCTAACCCACTCCCTGCCAGACATAACCCCAGCAAATACTGCATGTATCATCAGCAGCGTGGCCATGGCATCGATGGTTGTTACCGCCTTCGTCATGAGGTCCAAAATCTCATCGACAACCGGACGATTGCTCCACCTCAAGACCCTAATGACCAAGTACCTCATCCACATCCTGATCTAATCCATACACTGCCACCCACCTACAATCCTGGTGTATACACCCCGACTTATCTACCCAAGCCTGAGGTGTTTATCCCAAGCAGCTTGGACTTAAGCATGGTGAATGCGCTCGAACCCCAATCATCCCAAACCGATGAATCCACTACTTCTAAGCTGGGGAGCATGATTGAAGATTTGCAAAGAACTGTGGCAGATTTAGCCTTTGGGATTTTGGCTCCATCATCGACCACATCACTGGCCAAAAATTTCACACCAAAAAGCTCCCCAATCTCGGGATGGGCTGCATTGGAAGAAGGCCAATCCCTTAGCAAAGTAGAGGCAAATGACAAAAACAAGGTAGGGGCAGGTATTGGTCTCCATGAACACCTTCAGTGGGCTATTGAGGCTTTGAAAGCAGAGGGATTGAACAAACAACAAGTGCTCACAGTTGTTACAAAAACTGTGGATGACACTTTTGCCACTCAGGATGAGAGCACTCTGAATCAAGGGGCAAGCCAGAAAAAGGGATGTCGTACCAGAAATGTTCCTTTCAGCTCTAATCCTGTACTCGAAAGAGATCAACAAACCCAGTTAGCACCTACCAGTCCCTTTACAGGTGCATCCAGTAAAACTCCACAAACCTCGAAGTACCCACCCCGAGGCCAAAGGGTCTTCAATCCCCTCTACATGACTTTGTCCAAAGCTTTCCAAATCCTTATAAGACAAGGCCATGTCAAGCCCTTGGAGCCGCGGCCATTACCAAATAACCTCCCACTCTCATATGATGCGGCTAATTACTGTGTCTTCCATCAACAAACCGGTCATGATACTGACAGTTGCTTTTGTCTTCGCCACGAAGTACAAGATTTGATTGATAACAAAGTCATCGCCGCACCAAGTCCTGCAAAGTCTATCGGCACTGGGCCAGTGAACTTGGGGGATAATGTGATCATGTGATCGGGGGATGAACCGCCTGCTGATGGCGCTCAGTTTACTCCAGATATAGGGATGGCGCACACTGTTTTGAGCACTTTGCGAATGCTGTTTATTTTACTTTCTGACTTGGGTATTGGGTCAGTTCTGTTGTGTTGTGTTGAGTCAGTCTTTTCGTACTGAGTCAATTGAGTCTGTCTTGTTGTATCGAGTCAGTCCTGTTATGTTAGAGTCGGGTGATTTCGGGGGTGTTACCTCGGACATCACCATCTTGTTTTGTGTTTGTCTTTTGCACTCTTTCTTTTGAGTCTGTTTTTGCCTTGGAGCCAGTTGTGCCAAAAGATCTGAATGAAACAGCAGTGATTTTCACGCTTCTGTGTTTGTTTCTGCCTTGAGCCAGTTGTGCCAGAAGTTTTGAATGAAACGGCAATGCTTTTCACCTACTTTGTTGTGCCTTTAAATCATTGCATTGACCTAAGTTTTTCAAAACTTTTTGAACACTGTGATGAAAACAGAGAGGAAGGAATTCCTCGGGATTTGCAAAAATTTGATCAATTGAGAGGAAGAGAGGTGTGCTAAGCCCTTAATGAATGAGATCATGTTTGTTAATGTGAGTACTGGGAAGGATCCTAGCTTGATCTAGATTAGTTCTACATTGTTTTCAGCGCGAGCGACTAGTCGCTTTCTTAAAAGATTTCAAAAAAATGTTTTGTGCTATCCTGCGAAGACCTGTGTGGAATCGCTCTTGAGATTGTGCAGCATAAGATCGCTCTCAGCCTCGAGACTCGACCCCTTTTGCTTTCAAACCTTGAACTTGGATTCAGAACGTTCAATGGTCAACCATCAAAGGAGGCCCGTTAGGCCAGATTCAAAGCAGCCCTCAAACTAGGGGCAAGAAAGTCAGATCAAGAAGGTCAGACGTCGTTAAGAGAAGCTTGCAAAGCTCGATCAGACGTAGCCCTTGAACGAGGGGCAAAAATGTCAAATGTGCTCAAAGATTCAAAAGAGGGGTCATTTTGCAAACCAATGAAGACTGGCAAGAAAGCCAAATCCCAGAAGGGAGGAAAGAAGAAAGTTTTTGCTGAAGGACAACTGAGTTCCTATCTACAACATTAGGGGCAAATTCAACCCCCATTGGGTGGACTTCTACACCATCAGCGAACAGCAGCCATTCTTCTAGATTCAGATGGCTTCGAGATCCTAAAACCATGCGACATGGACAAAGCTACACTTTTTACCCTTGAGAGGCTCGCTGGGCCGAAAACCAGGAAGGGCGACCCAAGCAAAGGTTAGAGCAAGAAAAAGAAAAAATGCAAAGAATGAAAAAAGAAAAGAAGAAAAAAGAAGAAAATGAAAGAAAATGAAAGATGAAAAAAAGAAATGAAAAGAAGAAAAGAAAAGAAAAGAAATGAAAAGAAAAGAAAAATAGAACTCGCAAGGTTGAAAACCCAGAAAGGGCGGACTTGACAAAAGTTAGAGCGCAAAAGGAGAGGTTAATACCCGAGTGTACCTTAACCTGGAACTATGTCAGGCTTGATTCCCATGTTTGGGATATGTAGGCAACTTCATTCTGAAGTCCAGCCATAAACACTTCCAAATCGATTGTGTCCATATAATGGTTCTGATCATCTTTGTCTTCTCTGTATCCGAGAGTTCGGTTGTGATCGTCACTCTAAGGACTAGTTACAGTGCGCTGTGGTGCCATTCAAACAAGGGGCAACTTTTCATTTCCGTGCAATGTCATTTAGACAAGGGGCAATTTTCCATTGTTTTGGATTTGAGGTTGTGCATCTCAAGAGTAGATTCTGTGTTGGTCGAGCAGTGGTCGTTTGCAAAAATAGTTTTTGAGAATTTTTACTGAGGTTGACTAATTCTCTTGAAAATTATTCCATTTTTCCAAAATTAGACCATTTCTTGGACCCAAAAAAGGAAAATTTTCAATGCTCACAACCTGATTTGCATGATTTCAAATCAGAAAATCGAATAAGCATGTTAATCTAACTCTCATTTTGGTTAAAATTGTTTTAGTAGAAAGCCAAAACAAAAAATGGTCAAAATAATGAACTAGGGGCACAGTCAAGTCAGGCTTCCTGTCTTTTTCCCGTTGTCAGCATACTTACCAGAAAGGGCACCGTACTTGCCGGAAAGGACACCTTACTCGCCAAAAAGGGCGCAACTGAAGCTAACAGCAAAGTACCGAAAGCTCTCACATCCTCCAAGCAGTGAGGTATCAAGTCAAGTGCGAAGCACAAACTGGAAAGAGAGCAGGATATTCCACTCCCTTATCCGAAAAGGTCTGGTCACATCCGAACTGGCCAAGGGCGTCATCAACCGATGTCAGCTGCAGATTTGCTATAAACCTAGTTGTAGCGCACCTCCTCTGTGGGAAAGCTCACTGTTGTGAGCGGAAGAAAGAGAATCCAACAGAATGCTAGGGGCAAGAGCCCATAACTTCCTGTTTATCCATCAACCACCCAGGGGAGGGATAAAAAGAAGAGAGATTGAAGAATAGAGAGATGTGCGTTGAGAGAAAAAGTGAGAAAAAGGGCTTTTTCAAAAAATAAGAGATTGAGTGCTAGAGTGATGTGAGAATCACAAATAAGAATTGATGGAAAACAATACCCGAAAAAAAAAAAAAAAAAGGCTCCTCGTGAACTGAGAGGTCTCCCCACTGGTGATACACATCCGAGTGTTGTTGTGTGTGTTTTTGTTTCTCTCAATTCTTGTTTTGAGTCGTTTCGAGTGTCAATAGATGTGTTTAGGTTGTTTTACCTTTGTTTTCCTTTGTTGAGTCATTTTGATTGTGTTCAGTCGCAAGCTCAATACCCGGTTAAAAACTTATTCTCAATTTCACTTTCAAAAACAAATTGTTTTGTGCTCAAAGTGCTATGTCGTTCTCTACATATGTACAAAACAAGATTTGGTTCTTTCATAAACCGTAGGGTTCAACCCAGGTCATGTGAGAACAGTAAAACCAGGACCTATTTGAAGCTATATAGGTTCCGAACTGCGAAGCAAAAGAAGAGAGGAAAATTCAGAGCATCTGAGTTTGTTTTAATTTCAGCAAGTTCCGAGATTGCATTCCGGGTGTACCTCTTCAAGCCTTGTCAATGCTCCGAAGTATGAGTGTGCATCTACCTCAAGCTCAAGATCAAGCCTGCTTCAAAGCCAGAATGGCAATCAGAAGTGCTCTCCCTGAGTATCGTTCCCTGCCAGGGGCATCTCAGCCATGTTTGCAATGAGTTCCTAGGAGACCAACTACGACAGTGGAAACTAGAGTTCGAATGGCTGATGCCTAGAACGCAAAGGTTTGGGATTTCTAAGACTAAAGCCTGGTTTAAATACCCAGGGGTGTATCCCCGGCTTGAAATCTGTATGGAAGCCCCATAGGTTGAGGTAGCGGGTATGCGCCTCAATTCTGGATACTGAACTAACCTAGTCTGCCACCCCGTTGGGGAATAGGGAAAGTTATGAATATGATCAGGAAGGAAAATGACATTTGTGGCTTCTACATGCAGAGGTTGTCCCTTGTCAGCATTTCAGGACCTTTGTACTGTAAGTTGAAGGTAAGAGTTCGAAGAACACAATGGGAGATCCCCGTTCGAGTAGAGTGGTTCATTGCCACTCGCCCCATGAGGTGCTTGCTAAAGCGCTGCTTTGTTTGATTATTGTGTTCCCTAAGCATCATGCTCTGCATTGCTTGTGACATGTCTCATATCATCACACTTATTGCATTTATTTGCATTTTGTGTTATCTTGAATCATTTATCCTTTTACGCTGAGCAGCGTTTAGGATCGTTGTCCCCCGAGACTTTCTCAGGATGCGTGTAACACACCTGAGTTGTTGTTTTTGGACCTCTTCTCACGATTTCAGCATGGTTAGAGTGTTTTTTTCCTCACACATTTTCAGCGTGTTTGGAATTTATCTCAGAACACGTGAAGCGCGGCCTTGGGCAGGTTGTATCTCGGGACGCGTGAAGCACGAGCCCGATCGGTTGTTTTCAGACCTCTTCTCACAATTTCAGCGTGGTTAGAGTGTTCTTTTCCTCACATGTTTTCAGCATGTTTGGAATTTATCTCAGGACCGCGTGAAGCGCGGCCCTGGGCGGATTGTATCTTGGGACGTGTGGAACACGAGCCCCAGCGTTTTTTTTGTATCTCAGGACGCGTGAAGCGTGGCCCTAGATGGGTTGTATCTTAGGACGCATGAAGCGCGAGCCCGAGCAATTTTTCTTGTATCTCAGGACGCGTGAAGCGGGGCCCTGGGTGGGTTGTATCTCGGGACGCGTGAAGTGCGAGCCCGAGCGATTTTCGGACCTCTTTTCACGATTTCAACATGGTTAGAGTGTTCTTTTCCTCATACGTTTTCAGTGTGTTTGGAATTTATCTTAGGACGCGTGAAGCGCGGCCCTGGGCGGGTTGTATCTCGGGACGCGTGAAGCACGAGCCCGAGCAGTTGTTTTCGGACCTCTTCTCATGATTTTAGTGTGGTTAGAGTGTTCTTTTCCTCACACATTTTCAGCGTGTTTGGAATTTATCTCAGGATGCGTGAAGCGCGGCCCTGGGCGGGTTATATCTTGGGACGTGTGGAACACGAGCCCAAGCGGTTTTTCTTGTATCTTAGGACGCGTGAAGCGCAACCCTAGGCGGGTTATATCTCGAGACGTGTGAAACGCGAGCTCGAGCGGTTTTTCTTGTATCTCAGGATGCGTGAAGCGCGACCCTGGGCGGGTTGTATCTTGGGACGCGTGAAGCGCGAGCCCGAGCGATTTTCGGACCTCTTCTCACGATTTCAGCATGGTTAGAGTGTTCTTTTCCTCACATGTTTTCAGCGTGTTTGGAATTTATCTCAAGGCACGTGAAGCGCGGCCCTAGGCGGGTTGTATCTCGGGACGCGTGAAGCGTGAGCCCAAGCGGTTGTTTTCGGACTTTTTCTCATGATTTCAGCGTGGTTAGAGTGTTCTTTTCCTCACACGATTTCAGCGTGTTTGGAATTTATCTCAAGACGCGTGAAGTGCGGCCCTGGGCGTGTTTTATCTCAGGTTACGTCGAGTGTGCCCCTGAGCAGTTGTTTTTGGACCTCTTCTCACGATTTCAGCGTGGTTAGACTGTCCCCTTCCTCACACGTTTTTAGCATGTTTGGAATTTATCTCAGGTTGCATAGGACACGCTCCTGATTGGTTTTGTTTGTTCTTCCTCCTCTCACGATTCCAGCGCGGTCGGAGTATGTTACCCCTTTTGCATCTACTGCTCTATCTGTTACATCCATTGCATCATCCATTTTATTTTCTGGTCTAGGAGACCTTAAATCCTCTAAAGGTGCAATTCCTTTGGTGTTTGTCGTGCCCAAACAACTTCCGGTGGTCTGGTATAGCCACCTGCCTGTGTTTGTTGTGAGTTCCTAAGAGATCAACTGAGACGATGGAAACTAGAGTTTGAATGACCCATGCCTAGAATGCAAAGGTTCGGGAATTCTGAGACTAAAGTCTGGTTTAAATACCCAAGGGTGTATCCCTGGCTTGAAACCTATATGGAAGCCCCATAGGTTGAGGTAGCGGGTATGCGCCTCAATTCTGGATACTAAACCAACCTAGTTTGTCACCCTGTTGGAGACTAGGGAAAGCCGCAACCCTAGTCAGGGAGAAAAGTAGTACCTGTGGTTCAATTGAGAAGAAGGGGAAGGTCCCCAACAGTATGAGGTAGGTCATTGCAATTGCCTCTCTAAGGTACCTTCACTTCCTAACTACTACATCATCTGTTATGTCTATCGCATTGCATATAGAATATATTGCATGCATGTACTGCATTGTCCATTTATCACTTACATCATTTCCATGTTAAGCTTAGTCCGGCATGTGCCCATACCTTTCGCATTAAAGTATGGTTCTGTGATTATGTGTACTCATCTATTCCACTAAGAGAATTGTGGTCTGAGGGTGTCAGCACCATTTCTGTGTTAGACGTGGTTTGTTTTGTGTCTATGCCTTTGCTAGGTAGAAATGTGGTTTGGCCACGCGCCTATTCACTACATCCATTGCATCGTATTTTGTTTTGTTGCATTCAGCATTTAGGATCACGATCTTTCCATAGCAGATCATTCCTCACTGATGTCATCCCATCCAAATACTTGTATTTTGTGGTCTCTCTACGAAACACATAGTTTTGCATGTGCTCGCACCCCTTTCATGTTGAAACACGGTTCTGTTATGTATAAGCATCCATGCTGCGTTGAGGCCAGTATTGAGAATGTAGTCATTTAGCCTGTGTTAGGCGTTGTTCGGCTCGTACCCACTTCTTTTCTATGTTAAACATAGTTTGATTTTGCATCTCCATCCCTTTATGATATTTGTGTGGTTTTGTACTGCTTGTGGTTTGATTATACATTGCAATCATTTGCATTGATTCGTTACATTGTATATCATTTACACTTGTTTTCTTGTATTGTATCGTTTGCATCCTGCCCCTGAACTACGCTAGTTTGATTCCTTGCAAAGGGATACGTAGGCAGCCTGTGGGCGCAACCATTTATTTATCTGTATTTGTTTGTTTGTCCAAGTCTTCGGCCTTGTCAAAAATGGGTCGTCTCTGGGCTTTGACATTTACTCACGTCATTTCATGACTTCGAGCTCTGTCAAAGAGGGCAACTGTAGACACTCCATTTTTTACCGTCCATAAGACTTGGGCACTACTGATGGTTTACTTGGTGGTGAAAGGTGTGTAAGGCAAAGGTTCAATTTCTTCAGCAAGGAGAGAGTCAAATCACAACTTCATACCCCTTTTGAAACCCTCTCTTTCAAAATGCTTTGGAAATAAAGTTCCTACGATGTTTCGACGCTCGCATTTTGATAAATGTTGCGCTTTTCGATAAACCGAGCGAGGACAAAGTGGAAATGAATGAAAGAGAGATGAAATCATTGAAAAATCTTTCAAAACAACTTGTTTAGGGGTTTGGAGTTGAAGAAAAGAGAGAGGAGAGAAGAAAACTAGTTTGGGAGAAGTTCGGCATAAATCCGGGTAAGATCGAAACTAAATGGCTTCACCAAAACATGCATAACTTGCACAGTAGGAATTTTGATGCAAGGCTGCCATCATTGGAAAGCTTACTTCTGGGGCTTCAATTTAGATACTTATCAGCCACTTTTTGGCCTCGCCAGCCACTTGCCAGCCACTTTTCTTCCCCAGTAGCCACTTTTTTGGTCAACCAGCCACTTTTTCTGGTCTGCAGACCAAAAAAGTGGTCTACAGCCATGCCACCACCTTCCTCTCTCTGTGCAGACCACCTCCTCCCCATTGCCGACCACTTTTCATTCTTGCAGACCACTTTCACTGGTCGGTTGACCAGTGCAAGCAGTTGGCCGACCACTTCAACTGGTCGGCAGCTTTCCTGCAGTTTTCTGTAGATATTTTCTTGTCAGCTGTGCCAGCTGTTGGGCACAGAAGGCATCCTCCATACACGTATGGAGGGATTGCTTGGAGCCTAAAGCTTGTTCAACAAGCTTGATGCTTGATTTTCTATATAAGGGAGCCTCTTCCTTCTTTGCCTTAGGTTCAGAAAAATTGCATTGAGCTATACATACACTTCTATCTCTATATTTCTCTCTTTGTCTCATATTTGTGCTTGAAAGTGCCCTTTGTTCACACTTTTGCACACAAACACCTAGTGAAACACCACACTCTTGTTGCTGAGGCATCTTGAAGTTGGTTTTGTGTTTTTTGGACTGCTTTTGATCCAAAAAGGTTGCTGGAGTTGCTTCCTTGAAGTTGTTCTACAAGGGTGAGTCTCTAACCCCTTTAAAGCTTTGTTTTGATTAAGCTTTTGGCCCTATTTGCATGATGTTTTAGGCCTAACTTTAAACTATAAAAAGTTCTAATTTTAAGTGCTTAACATGTTTGTTTGAGGCTTCTTTGGTGTTGGGGGTGATCCATTTCCTTTTGTGCCTTATTTGGCTTTGTTTTGTGCCATCACTTTAGGCCCTTGAGATCACTTTCTCTTGACCTTTTAACCACTGAAATCCAGTGGATTTTCAATGGTAGGAATTGTGTTTTGAGGTCCCAAATAGGAGAGGGTCATTCCCTCTCCTTGTGTCTTGTGTGCTTGCCTTGTTGGCTCATTAAAGTAGCATGTTTATCTAGCATATTTTGGCTCCATCTCAAGCTATTTTTGACCTTATTTCAGTATGGCATACCTCTGTTTTAGCTTGGTAGAGTCACCATTTGCATGTTATTTACACTTGTAGTGTAATCCTTACAAACTAGCCTTGTATGCCTGATGTTTTAGCATGTCTTGCTAGCCCATTTTGGCTCTATCTCAGCATGTTTTTGGTGTTGTTTTAGATGCCTTAGCTCTGTTTTGGCTTGGTTTGGTTACCTCATGCATGCATTCTACACTTGTAGTGCATTTCCATTCACTAGCCTAACATGCATCATGCTTTGGACCCTCATTCTAGCATGATTTTGGCTCCACTCCAGCAAGATTTTGCTCATGTTTTACCATACTTAAAGTCTGATTTATGTTGTTTTGGTCATGCATGCCTTGTTTTGTATAGCCATAGTGCATTCTAGCTCACTAGCTTTGAGTTTCCAAGCCACTAGCATGCATTACTTGGGTTATTCACATGATTTGGCATCATTTGATATGTGATTTCAGTGCATGTAGTGTGGTCATGCCCTCACATCTTTCACTCTTTCAATGCTTTGGAGGGTTTGTGCTTTATGCCTTAAATATGAGCCATTATGCATGCCATCTCGCCTAAGCTTTTGGGTTGCCATATCAGTGTGTTTTTGGTCTTATTTTGCCATAATACAACTCTAATCACCAAGAACACACAGGCTAACATCATAACCACAACTACACCCCCTAACCAGATTCACCAAGGTATTCACCCATTTTTTTCTCAAATATCGATACATTTTCAATGTTCAATATGTAATGATGCTCAATGCACAATGGATGAGAAATTAGTTTCAATTCAACATAATCCTCATGCTATGTCTACAACAATCAAGACTATTCTCCACCAGTAACTCAAAACAGATATTTCAATTCAATAGATAAATTTCAAATTAAAAAAAAAAATACAATCCCGTCAATTTCAATAGGAGTGATATTACATATTCAACTCTACCATCATTATCAGCATAACCATTATTCCAATTTCACAATATCTAACATCATTTTCCATTTCCTTTTCACAATTGCAACTATAAAAAATTAGGGCAAAAGTCCCCCTTCATTTATGAGAATCAATTTTAAGAAAGGATATTCATCATTTCAACACAACTCATCCATAACCATAATCCCACAACCCTTTTCAAGAATCAATTTGGAAAATCCCTCTTTTGATTTCAAACCAAACCCTAAGTTTTACCAAAAATTGCCAAATAACTAACCCTTTTCAAACAACAAATAACTAAGCTAAAAATCATATAAATGGGTCAGGTCTAAACCAGAATCATTATACCTCTCAAGAGTCTAACCCTACCCAAATAGAGAGTCTATCATTATCTAGGACTCTAGTCCCTCATTTGAACATCTTGGATTCAAATGTAGTTTGACCACACCTCGGCTAATCAGAATCACCCACATGGCACCTTGGCTAACCACCTACGCCACGTGGACAACTTAAAATTATGTCCCCCACAACTTCTCCCTAGGTTCTATTACCTCGGCAACTTGAAGTGATGGAACCTATATCGCTTGATCTTTCAACTTGTCGGCTAAACAATCATGCTAAAGATACTCCTTCGGTCGAGATCATGACTTGTCGGCATTAGAAAACAAGGACTCAAATGTCCACTCATCAGGAACGAAGAACTAATATCTCATCCGATATCGCACTACTAACCATGATCATGACCCCACTAGTTTAAGAATTCTTATAACCCAAGACGCTTGTGAGTTGTCATGTCATAATTGCCTCAATCGTTTCATCCACGTGTCAACACCAGACTGGTTCGTACTTATCACACGACAGACACGTCACTTCATCTCTGAACTACGCCACTTGACGTAACCCGACGTCAGCTAGGCCATGGCCCAAGGGTTTGAATCAATGACTTTTGTCACCCTTTTAGTTTTCAACAAAACTCTTTTCTTCTCTCTCTACCTTTTCATTCTGCCATCACAACTCTCTCGAACTCTCTCTCTCTCTAAACCTCCATTTCCAAAGCTCCATTGTCAAACCTTCAAAGATCCCTACAACTGCTTCTCTTTATCATCTCTAGAGACCTGATAGTTGCTTTGCTCCGATCGTCTAAAGCGTCTCGTTCCAGGGAACAAGAATCTGACTTCCATTCCTTTGATTTCAATCTGTAAGTCTCTATTCTCTTAAT